>JAUZST010007187.1:0-14345 GCA_034779995.1 Parotocinclus haroldoi | reverse complement strand
GTGCAGGTCTATAATTAGTGTCCTTAGACAGCTCTTTGATCTTGGTGATGGTGGAGAGGTTGGAGTGTGAGGACAGGTGTGTTTTATGCAGGTAACGAGTTCAAACGGGCGTCATTAATACAGGTAACGAGCGCAGAGTGGGAGGGGCTTCCTAAGTAAAAACGTACAGGTCTGTGGGTGCAGGGGTGCCCCCGCATGCCACACAACGTTACAAAGTAAAAAAAAAAAAAAAAAACGTTACAAGGAAATGTATTATTACTATCTGAATTAATACAAAATTATATATTATTATTTATAATAAATGCATAATAAATGAAATTAAATAAAAGGTTATACATAACTTTGTAACAGTTAAAATACTAATATTATCTACTATTAATACTAATATTAATCTAATATTATAAACCTATAATGTATAATAATAAGATTATTAAAAATGGTATAATTCTAATGATATAATAAAATAAATTAGTAAATAAATAAATAAACGCATAAAAAAATAATGACATTAATTAAAATGCTGTAAATAATTTTAAAATAACAAAAGATAAAAAAATACCTCTCATATATTTATTATATTATAAAATATATTTTATTGAAGTAATGACAGTTTATTAATTACTTAATCAATAAATAAATACAAAAGAAATGCTATCAAATAAATCCGTATATAGCTTTAAATTAATTAAAAATAGACGGTTAAAAACCATTCCCGGGGCTGGAAGTAAATTTCCACAACAGAAAAAAAATTATTAAATAAATAAATGTAAAGTCAATTCCATTAAATAATCTAGTGTATATATTTTTATTATAGTAGTTTTAAAATATAGATATAAAATTTTAAAAAATCCTTATTAGGTGTTGACAGAAACATATAAACAGATAAATAAATAATAATAATAATAATAATAATAATAATAATAATAATAATAATAATATATTAATATAATAATAATAATAATTTATAATATAATAATAATTTTAAAAATGTATTAAATAAATAAACGGAAATAAAAGGAAATTCCATCCTATGCACTGCTTACAATAATTAGATGATATTTTTTGATGAGAGATTTGCTTAATTAATTAATTAAAGTTAAATAAGTTAAATAAATTAAAGTTAAATATTAAAAAGCCTCTCAGGTCTTAAGAGTGACATCTAACAACATAAAAACAATAAAATATAATTAACATAATTAATAATTCAGTAAAAAAAAAATGCAAAATAAAATAGAACTATCAAAATAATAAAAATCTTTCTCAGGTGTTTGGAGTAACATTACACACACAGAAAAATAATCTAAATGATTAAAAATAAGTAGTTATTATAATACATTAGTTATTATTATAAATAAATTACTTATAAATAAAACAGAATAGAAATGCCATATAATAAAATGTTAATTATAACAATTATAATAAACTAAGACACAAACAGAACTACAATAAAATGAAACAATATTAAATAAAAGATCGAATTACTATTGTGATGTAATAACTTGACTCCGCCTTAATCCTGTTGCTCAGGTGATTAAAGGATTACGTGATAACGCACCTTCTGAACTCGGCCGTCCCTCCTCCGGACCAGGAAGTAGGTCAGAAAGAGAACGGCGGGCGGTGAGGAGAGACGAGACGGCGCTGGGCGTCTTCTGAGGGAGGGAAGATCACATTAATGTGGCGGGACGGGGCCTCCCTCGATCCCTGCTTCATTAAAATGAAATAAAAACGCCGGGTCATTTATCTCCTTCCCTCTAAAGCCATAAACACAAACGCTTTCACTCGCTTATTGTTCTTTCACTCAGCGCCGTGGCATAGATCAACGACAATAAACGTCCGAGCGACGACAATAAATGATTCGCCGAGAGAAACTGTGGGTAAAGTAATCAAGAGTGCGCTAATGGGATGAAATATGGTGTAAATAATGAGACGGGGTCAGTCCAGCGTCTAAAAATCACACAAAAACACTGAGAAAGCAGGAGGCCTGATGGTCAGAGGAACGTCTCCTGTGGACCCCGGGAGAGCCAAAAGCACCCCGACTGGGGCGCCAAAAAACCAGCAGGCAGGTACAGCAGTGTGTCTGTTATTAATGGGATTACAATTAAGCAGATTTAACCCTCGTTAACGACGTGCGTGTAACGATCTCACGGGTACGAAGCTCTCCGAGGAAACATCACGGCCAAAAAAAATAATAATTAGGTAGCTTTCTTATCAGGAATTTCTATTGATTAATTTAATCAATCAGAAAACGTTCATGATTAGTCATTAAAAATTTATATAATTTTCCACATTTCTTAATCATTCTAGATCCGGTTTCTATTAACTGTTTCTCTATTAAAACCTTTCCATAATCAACATATTAGTGTGTAATATTTCTTTTTAATTTATATTTATTTAAAATTAAGGATTTTTATTTATAATGTTTTATATATATATATATACATATAAAGACACATTAAAACATTAAAAATTATTTTTGAATATTTATTTATAATTAAACATTTCTATTTATTTATAATTGTATATTTATATAGATATATATATATACATACATACATAATAAATTTAAATAAATACAAATATTACATATATATATTTTTTATGATTAAATATGGTATCTATATATAATATAACAGTTTTTTTGAGTGAGATTTGCAGCTGATTTTTATATATTTCTTACTTTTTTGTGGCATAAAAAACCTAAATTAAAATGACAATTTTTTTTTATTTAAATTATTTTATTAATTTCAATCTTACTACTTTTTCCTTTGTAACTCAGGTTGTTATTAGTTTATATTTGATAATTATATATAATATTAGAATTATGTATTTGTTTTATTGTATTTTAAATTAACGGATAAACTCATGAATAAAGAATCTCATTATTTTTTCCTTTAAATATATCCAACATTTAAGCGTCTGATATCTTTATTTATTTATTTTCTTTGCTCCTTATTTGAAAAAAAATATTAAAATACATTTATTTAATTACTAACAGAATGCAAACACTTACAATAAAAAAAAGATTAAAAACTTAATAAAAGCAAAATAAATAAATAAGCACCAGCTTCATTTTATTTTATTTATTCTATTATTGTATTGACTTTCACTAATACATCTATTTTAATTTTAATAATATTATTAAGGTTGCTAAATATATTATTTTATAACTAACACACTGAAAGCACAAAGAACAATGAAATAATTAAATAATTAAAATGTAATAAATAAAATAAATGAATGAGCACCAGTTTCATTTTATTTTATTGTATTCGTTTTTTATTAATATTACCACTTTTCTTTTATAACTTTACTTTCTGGTCGTTTTAAGGTTGGTTTGTTCGTATTTTCATATTCTCACATTAAAATCCTAAAATGTATCTAAATACCAACATAAAAGAAGATCAATTATAGCTAAAAATAACTAAGAAGCACGCTAACACGAGTTTTTTTTAAATAAAGAATTGCATTTACAGCTGTTCCTGTATTTAAAACACACCCTAAAAGCAGACCAAACTTTTAAAACTGCACACCTACAGCCCCTAACCGAGGTCCCCTTTCCCAATCCCCCCCCTAATCCCAAAAATCCAGATATGAACCTTCTCACAGTTACCTCTGGAGAAAGGGTGACCCTTTAGGCTTCAACTTCACCTTGACCCGTCGGATCGTATATCAGAACCCGGTGCCATCTGGCTCGGGGGCGACCCGGCGTGGGATCAGGAACACACAAGGTTAATATCATACGGTTAGGGAGCGGAATAGAGACCACAATTATCTCCAATTCCAGGACAGAAAATTCTATTCTTTGCGGCCGGCTCGGACAGATGGAGAAGCGACGACGCCCTCTTCCCATTCCTCAACAGCCAATCTGGAGACGGGAGGCCGAGCCACGGGGCAGGTACACAATGGTGGGAGAGGGCAGGAGGGCGGAAATCTGAGCTGGGACCGGCCAGTCTCCTCCCCACAGGACCATCACCACAATAAGAACCTGCAGGCCGTTTAAAACCACCAACAGCAACCGCCACAGATTAAAACCTCCCCCGAGAACTTCTTACTTCTAACCTACACCACTCTTACAAAAAAAAAGGCCCACTGAACAAAGAGAGGGGGTGCAGGTTTCTGACCCCTATCGTCTTCCATAGGGCCTTTTTAAAGACAGAGAACAAAACAAAGATCATCAAAAAGCAGTAGTAGGTGATATCTTCATGGTCAGACTGCACAAGGGTGCCCCCGCGTCGTGTTCGGTAGGGTGTGTGGTCACCCAAGAGGATCAAAACACACCGACCGTGATGGATCATCAGATCATCCAGCCGTTCTTATGCTGGTGTCATTATTATTCTAAAATAAACAAAACACAAGATGACTGGTGATCTCCCTCGGTCTGGGGAGGTCTGGGGCTCCATGTAAGATCTGAGAAAGGGCAGGAATCAGCCCAGGACTACACAGGACGACCTGGTCCATGACCTGAACACAGCCGGGACCACAGTCCCAAAACTGACGACGGTATCATGGATTAAAATCCTGCAGGGTACTCAACGTCCCCCTTGCTCACCCCAGAAAACGTCCAGACCCCTTTAAACCTCACCAACGACCATCTGGACGATCCAGGGGAGGCCTGGGAGAAGGTCATGTGGTCAGACGAGACCAAGACAGAGCTTTTTGGTATGAACTCCACTCGCCGTGTTTGGAGGAAGAAGAAGGATGAGAGCAACGTGCCAACCGTGAAGCATGGGGGCGGAAACGTTATACTTTGGGGGTGAAGGGGGGGATTGAAGGGAGGACGGATGGGGTCACGTCTCTCCTTCCCTCAGTAAGAACATTGAAGATGGAGCGTGGCTGGATCTTCCCGCATCACAGCGACCCGAGTGGCTCCATAAGGTCCTGGAGAGGCCCGGCCAGGGTCCGGACCTTAACTCAATGAAAAATCTGAAACTCTTGAACCTGAAAGATCCGGAGAAGATCTGTATGGAGGGGCGGCCCAAAATCCTGGTCAAGAACGAGGAAAACGCCCGAGCTCGGTGATTAGGAACACTGCACATCTTTCTCTTAAAGATTTGACGCCTTTTATGTCTGTGAGACTTTACGCATATTCGAATAAGATTTTATAAACAGAAGGCCACGGTCCTTTAGCCGAAGTGAACCTTTAGCAGCTGTGAGAGAAACCATGAACGTGCCGTAACGACCAGAGCTAAAGTAACCACAATCACGGACCTCAGGAGAGGAGTGTGAGAAACTGCCCCGGGCGTCCAACGGGGGCCCCCCCTCATCATTACCCCCATCCACCCCCACCCCCACCCCACTGCTGTTACAGGGTTATTACACACAGCACAGCTCCACCATTAGCCACGCCAGAGGAGGGGGTACGCCCAAAATCCTCCGTCATGCCACACGTATCACAAGGTTTATCGAGCCTTTATCGAGCTCTACAGTACAGAGTTACGTTCACAAACACCGCTTACAACTTACAACCACGCCCACAAGCTCCGCCCACTCCTCCGGGCTCTGAGGCATCCATGGAAACGGGGATTGTGCTCAGACCAATCAGGATTACAAACTGTTATGAAGAGCAAGTCCAAAAGCCAGGCTCTATCACGGTACGGGGTCGGGGGGTCCGGACCCTTAGTTAAGGTCATTTCGGCTTCTGTGATGCGGCATTAATGCAGAAAAGTCCCCCGAGCTTTTAGAACCGGCTTTAAGACGACATCATTACCAGGGGACGTCCCGGCGTTTATGAACAAGACTGAGAAGGTCTAGGTCTTGGTCTAGGTTCCTCTTCTCACACGTCCGAGCGTGTTTGAATAATCCGTACGCCTTCCTGGCCGTGCTATGGAATAAAAATGTATGGTAATGTCTCGTCACAAGCCCTTTATCAGGAACGTAATTGGTTCCTGGTTAATAAAAGAGATTTATTAGGTAAATTGCTTAATAAAGATGTCCGTGAAGCCTTTAATGGCTCTCTCAGTGTGAAGTCCATTAGACAGTGAGGCCTAATTGAAGAGCGAGAGCGAGATGGGTGGAGGCGGCGGCGGCGGCGTCTCTCCGGTCTCGCCTGATCCCCGTTCATCCCCAAACCAAGAGGACCGAGTCTCGGGACGCCCCCCCCCCCCCCTCCGCGGCCTTTTATTTTGGCCCGGGCTCCGTCGGATCACAGGCATTAGCAGGCGAGTCTCTTTTGGCTTTCCCTAAATTGCAGACACAGAAACGGAGCGTACGATGAAGTCGCGAGACTCCCTGCAGAAAGCGAAGAGAAAAAGATTCGTCTACCTGCTTATTTCTTGCTCAGTTTTTTTTTTCTTCCACCATTCCACCCAAAACAGAAATTAAACGTGTATCTACATTTTATCACGTCTGCTATCGCCTCTGAAAATTGCAGGTACTGGAGTGTTTAACATTCTCTTGTCAGGCGGCCCCCCGCCGAGACAATAAATGCCTGTCCAGTTTTGCTCGCAGCGGCGGCGGCAGATTAGAAACAGCGGGAGAAGGCAGCGGTGTGAATACAATACCGATAAGAAGCAGCCTCTTAGCCTCGCCACAACGCCTCGCGCTCCGCCAACCTGAGAACCCGCTGTTTTCTAATATTTACACAAAACTAGAGTCGCAAATGTACCATAACTGCACTGAATGAGCGCCCGAAATCACTCGATACAAGTTTCGGATTCCCCCCCCCCCCCCAGCCCCATGTTTCGGGACACAGTGATAAAGAGGAAGAGGGAGAAAAAAAGAAAAAAAAAAGAAAGCAAGAGCGAAATTCATTTTCGGCGACAAGGCGGTCGAGAAAACAAAAAAAAAAAAACAAAAAAAAGGATCACGAGGGCAGGGAGACGAAATTAAGATGCAGAACGCAGACGTTAACATTTCACTCCGAGTTCATCCAGCAGTTCGGGAACTCTGAGGGGATCATCCCGGACTCCAGAACCGAACGCAGAGGGCCTAGAAAGTTTGTGAACCCGCTACGGTAAGTTCTACGAGTGCCAACGGGCAGGTCGTGACCTCTGGAGATCATCAGGGAGGTGTTTGTGGAAGCGCATGGGCAAAAAGAAAGGTTGCAAAACCATCTCTAAAGAGTTTGGGCTCCCTGATATGCAGTCAGAAGGATTTGGCGGGAGGAATTTTTGGACAGACGAGACCAAAACACAGTGCTTTCTGTTTTAGGTAAGAAGGTTAGGTGATCGTTCCAGCGTAAGAACCTTATCCTATCTGTGAAACATGGCGGCGGTAGGATCGTGGTTTGATGGAAAGGCTCATTCTGGATTATAAATAGACGGTTTAAAAAAAAAAAAAGAAGGTCCGAGATAAAGTCTCTAAAACCTTTATGACAAAATCTGAAAAATGGGGTTCACAAACTCGGCCACATCTCATGGCAAAGCCCAAATTCCCACAGTCCCCCCCTAAAACTGGAGGATCCCAAAACAGGAGGTTTGCTCTCCAGGACTGAACCTAAGCCCCACTGTTAAGCATGGAGGAGGATCTGGCATGTTGTGACGTGTAGGGTCAGAAAAAACTGACCTTATACGATTCCAAATTTAAACACTGCTTTTAATTCTTTTACCTGTTTTTAAGAGCGGTTGGGCTCTGGGGTCATGCCCTTACCTTTGGCCGGGGGTGCCTGGCTCGGCGGGGCTTCGGTTCTCCTGATCTTGATTTGTGAATCCTTACTCGGAGCAGAGCTGGGGTTCAGAGTTACAGATCATTCATGATGAGCAGGGATTTTGGGGTTGGTTCTTCTTGCCTCCGTAGTTTCATCACTCCGGTTTGCCGACTGTTGGGGAGGTGGGAGTGGGTTGCCACGTAGCACACGATCCCTCTTGGCTGCGTTACCTTCTGGCTTTCCTCTTTCTAGCTATAGCCTCTGTGCACCATACGTAACTACATTTTCTCTTTTCTCGCCGAGCTTGAGGTCCGGTACCAGTTCCAGGCCCACACGCCGAGACGTTCCCATCAACAGTGACCAGTCCCAGCATGCCCGAGCCCCAGCAGAGGGCAGGCACTCTGTGTGAGAGACGATGGGCCTACATGGACTTTCCCGCCGAGGGCTTCACATTTACAGCTTGGTGCGTCTCACCCCATTCCCGACAGCCCCGCCCAGACACTCGGGACACGGGTCTGACCCAAAATTTGGGAGGGGAAATGAAGCAGATCCCTCCGTGTGTAACTCACCTTCCTTTTTCAAAACAGGACCTTCTCCCCAAATTACTTTCTTTATTCTGCCGGATTGAGCACAAAACGGGATCCCTAAAGCCACCCTGCGTCTAATAAAGGTTCAACGTGAACCAAACTAATGACGATGATGGATAATTAATAAATAAATCCTGAACTCGGCCAATCGGGGTGTCCCCGCCTCTTGCTTGCTGACGTTACGGTTCAGAGAGCTCCGCCTACTTCCACCCTGCGTCGTTTATGAGTCGATCATTTTAGGAATGAAAAAAGAAAGGAAAAAGCCCGGGATCACTCCGTTTCTGCCACGTTCCACAACAAAGTTTGAAGCCCAGCACCGTTCCCACATTGGACCCCGAGCAGAATCGGACCCGCGCCTCAGGAGGCAGGAGGAGGTCCTGAGAGCACTTTGAACCTCTGCTGAGAAGCGTTGATAGTTCAGCATGAAGCCCTGCACAGGGACACCGAGGCGAGCCGGCGATCTAAACGCAGGTCAATCAGCGACGGTGCTCAGGACCATCAAAAGCGGCAGGTTCCTCCCGGTCCCCCCGGCCTCGGGAACAGGTGTTTAAACGGCTAAACCCCCCCCCCCCCGCCCCGCGCACCCCTCCCACCAGTGCCAGAGTGGGCCATCATTATGTGCTACTGCCCCCTACTGCGAGCCAATGGCTGTGCGCCCCCAAGGTCAGTGGTAAGGAAAGGGAAGCGAGCTCGCAGGGGTGCACTTTACTGCACGCTGGAGCGATCGATGGCGCCCCTGCAGATCGGCTCCAAACACAAACATTAGGAGAAACAGCTCCTGGCCAACACACACACACACACACACACACACACACACTAACCAGAGTTAACAAGACAAAGCAGGGCTGCGGCTAAAAACCACAAAATGTGCACCAAGGATGGAGAAGGTGCTCCATGGTCTGCACTGGAATTACTCCTAAACATACTTCATTAACTCTGTACTTCATTAATCGGCGGCTAACTGGTAACTAAGTTTTAAAGCACCACGATGGGCCAAACATTACATAAAGAGAGCTTCTTTTAAGAAAGCCGATCGGCAACGAAACGACGGGATTTGAGAGCGGAAAACGTAAAAACGGAACTCATACTCTTGCTCATACTCATACAACACTCAGACTCTTGTGCTGCAGCCTTGCACTAATTACTCTTATTAATTGATTAAAGGTTGGTCAGGGATGTGGAGCATGTGCACTGACCAAACATTCCCCAGGCGCAGATCCCAGGTCCAAAAGCACTCCAAGCAAGCAGTGTGTGTGTGAAACCGTTTGAGACTCAGAGACAGAAAGCCATAAATATTGGGACACAGGAAGTCCGAACGGTCGTAACGGGGGGAACCCCTGATCCACCTGGGCCTGGGCGTTGGGGGCTCATTCTCTTCAGAATCAGTCCACGATCCTACCACCGCCACGTCTCACAGATAGGATAAGGTTCTCCACACATAACGCCTATTATTATCATTATTATCATTATTATTAATGTTATAAGAACCTAATCATTCTGTTCTGGTTTCATCCATCCAGGTCAAAGTTCAGGACTGGTGGAGTCTAACTGACAGTGCTAAGTGAGGACTGGTGGAGTCCGAACTCTTTAGAGATGGGATTGTAACCTTTTCCTTTGCCCAGTGACAGATCTGTAACGCTGGAGCATTTCCCCTCGACAAACAAAGGCCCGGGTTCTCCTTTACTTTCACTTCTACTTTCACAACTCGTGCGTCTGAACCCGCGTTTTGGTGCAAGTGGAGAGGACTGGGCGCGTCCCAGGGCGGGTTCTGGACCGAGCAGAGCGTTGGAATCCGCGGCTCCGCAACTTCGGCGCTTTCTCTTGTAAACAAGGTCAAACAAGCCTTGTGGATTCGGAGAGACAAAGCGCAGACGTTTCTTCTTGATCGCTTCCACGACATTCCCCGTCTACCTCCGGGCTCTCCCCGCTCCCCGTGTCACAGCACGTACCGGGGCGTCAAGTTCGACGGCGCGGCCTTAAAATAATATCCGGAGCGAGCGCCGCGCGCTATCAAACCCGCCAGGCGAGATCCCGAGTTAACGGAGCGGCGGCGAACTTTTAATGATAGCTCTGTGAAGAACCGGCGAGGAGGAACTGGAGCGACAAACAGCGGGACCCGAGCGCTCGTCTTTTGTCTCGCGCTGATCAAACGGGGGACGCGCGGAGAGGTGCGGCGCTCGGGCGCAGAGGCCCCGTTCCCCCGAAGGACGCCTCGGCTCTGGGATCAAAGCTCGGAGAGGAAGCGACGCACCTCGGCTTTCATTCAGAGAGGAGCGCGGCGAGATCCTTCGGGGATTTCCTTCCTTATCGAGGGCAAAGTAATCCCCTCCGGACCTCGTCATTATTCAGCCGTTACAAAGGAGATGAAAATAACTTTCCACTCAAAGCAAGCGCACTTTTTATTCCTGTGTCTTATTTATTATTTTAGAGAACGTGCCCAAAAAAAAAAAAGTTTTAGAAATCTACACCAACACAGACACGTTAAAAAAAAGAGACGTTGCAGCCCGGGAGTTTTTTGTTTTTTTTTCACTACGCCGTTTTCTTGGGTCTGCCGCGCCTCCGCGCCGCCGCCGCCTTCACCACGGGCGACGTTTGCGTTCCCGCCTCCACCAGGTTCTTCTTCGGGCTTCGCCTCTTCGCGCCGTTCACCTCTGTGTGTCGGTAAAACAGGTCTTAAAGCATGAACTGGACTAACCGAGCCGAGGGTCCGGATGTGGGAACAGCCCAAGAGCTCGACTTTAAAAAGACGACTGAATGGAAGAGAAGCCAAAAATACACACCCACCGTGAAGCATGGTGGGGGCAGACAGGGATGCTCCAATCCCGTATCAGGTCGGATAATCGATCCCCATATTTAAAAACACATTCGATTTCAGCTGTGTTTGCAGTGCTACTGAATAGTCTCACCCTAGGCTTATAGAGGGCTGTGAACGGGCAACGACCCTAAAAACACCTAGAAAGCCCAACGTCCTTCATGGTCCGGACCCAATTCTGAGCTCTTACCCCTCTTGGCTGGAGCTGGGCGTCTTTTCTTGGCAGGAGAGGCGTCGGTCCTGTCGTTAGACGCCTCTTTATCGGCGGCTTTCTTCCTCTTTTGGGTAAAGAAAAGAATCGGATCAGTCTGGGATTTGAATAACGAAAAACCCAAAGCAGGTTTAGAAATCAAACAAAAACAGAGACTGCAGGTCGGAGGCGTTTAAACTCCTGATTAAAGGGAAAGGAAAAGAGGAAGGCTTATTTATTTATGCACCGACGCTCCGTTTGAATTTAAAGCCGGGACGGAATCACACAAAGCCAAGGCGAGGTTAGACACAAGATGCACTTAGAGAGAGCAATCAAATCCTCTGCTCCACTCAGACGCCGTAATGAGTCCCCCCGATCGGCCCGCTCTCCCTCGGACTCGAACCGTCATCCTTGCCTTTTTTTTGTTTTTTTTTGTCCCCTTCTCACATTTCCCTTCCATTTTGCCAATTGCTGCCTCGTGATTACCACCCAGACCCCGCTGAGCCGAACAGATTGGCTCGATAATTACACACAGTAACTGCGGTGGGCAGGTAACCCTCAGCTGGCACGGGCCGGCCCCCCGGCGGCACCCTCCATATGCAAACGCCGTCCCTAAAAGGCCAGGAAGGTCCGACGCTCGCACCGCTGCTGATTGCTGCTCCGAGGTTAGCGTGTCAGCAAATTTAAGATGCATTAGCGGGGAGCAAACACTCCGGACCCGGCTGAGGGAGGGGCGGGACGCTGGGACGAACGTCTGATTACGACGGATCATGAGATCCATATTTACTATTATTATTATTATTATTAATAACTCTTACACAAAACTAACCAGTAATTCCACCGATAATTACAATAATTCGGTTGAAACACTGAAGCGCCCTCCTGTGGACGTAGGAAATAACAAGGGTTGAAAAACTGCTCTCAAAGCTACGACTATACTTTTTTAAAAATATACTAAATATTACATATTTATTTTCTTGGCTTTTCATTCCAGGCAGTAAGAAGGGGTTTTTTTTTTTTTTTGGTAATAAACATTTATTCTTGTATTTCAGGCAAACACCCCCCACCGGAAAATAAATGATATGTCCGATTATATTTCTAAAAAAAATAATAACATAAAAAAGGAAAAGAAGAAAATGGTGCCGAATCACAAAAACAAAACTGAGGGACTGGATTATAAACGCGAAAGACAGGAAAGAAGATGAAAGGAAAACAGACAGACAAAAAGAAGGAAGGAAGGAAGGAAAGAAAAAAAAAAGAGAGGAGGAAGAAAGAACTGAAAAGAAAAGGAAAAGAAAGAAAGAAGAAAGAAAGAAAATGGAGGAAATGGACTAAATCATGAAGACGAAAGAAGAAAAAAGAGAAAAAACAAAGAAAAAAATGGAGGAAGAAAGAAAAATCTTTCTGAATCAAAGACAAGACAAGAAGAGAAAATGTGCTGCAAAAAAAGGGAGAAAGAAAAATCAAAGTAATAAAGAACAGAATATAAAAAGAGATAAAGAAATGAAGGAAAGGGAAATGAAATAAATGAAGAGAAAAGAAAAAAAAAACTGACGGAAAGTAGGAAATGAAACTCAAACATGAATACAAAAGGCAGGAGAATCCAAGGAAAAAAAAAAGAAGGAATCTGGAGGGATTTCAGTCCTAAAAAGTAAACTGAAGAGGGATGATCTCTCTCCCCTCCCTCAGAACCGTCATTGTAAGGGATTAGTTTATCCCAACCTTTATCAAGCTCTATAATCCAGAGTTACATTCATAAATACCGCTTATAACTTTACTTTACTGTTATAACCACGCCCACAAGCTCCGCCCACTCCTCTGGGCCACCTAGGATGGACCGTCACCATGGAAACGGGGACTGTGCTCAGACCGATTGTTAACAAAATGAAGTTGATTAGACATGAGGTTTAATATCCCAGCTTGGACGTGTCTGTAATGAAGTAAAAGTGAATAAAGCGTTTGTCTTTTTTATTTTGGGTTTAGAGTAAATAAACGTCGTCAGTTCAGTTCCTGTTTCGGTTCCTGTTCGGAAGTCTGATCTCACCTTGGTTGCTGAAGGTCCTGCAGTAGAACTCGATATGAAGTCCAGTTTATCGTCGTCTGAAGCACCGATGCTTTTTAAACCCTGCTGCAGGAAACCACGGAGCTTCTGGTAATCAGGTTTATCTGTGTATCCCAGCGTCTTTACTTCCTCCAGGAACTTCAGCATTTCCTCTGAAACACACAGAAGCTTCCTCTCAACGTCTGACACCTGTCCCGGCCCGAAGGTACCGCCACCGAGGCAGATACATTCTCAAAATTCTCATTCAGAAAAACAATATGAGCCAAAAGTATTAGGACACAAACCAACATGAACCAAAAGTATTGAGACACAAACTAACATGTGACCAAAAGTATTAAGACACAAACCAACATGTGACCAAAAGTATTAAGACCCAAACCCACACACCTCCCCAGAGACTGCTTTTCATGTCTGTTTGTTATATTTCTAAACGGATTTGTTTTTATGATGTAACTTGACCGTTATCGTGACTAAAGGATGGTTTGCAGGTAGAAAGTTGTGATTTCTCAGCGCTCCCTTTGTTAAATACTGATCTGAGAACATTCTGACACTCTGACCTTCAGGCTAAGTTTAGTGCGCAGGGGGAGTAAAAGGGCCGACAAAACATCACACGACGTTCCGTTTACTCTGCCGCTCACAAACCGTTGTTTACCGACGGCAGCTCAAAGTGTCACACCAAACAGAATTAGCCATGATGCCGCGGTGAAGTGCCGCCGCCTCCCGTCACCTCGGCGCTGGGATAAGACGAGTGAGCGCCAGACAACAGCCTGAGGAGGATCTGCTCGTACCGAGCACCTGTCACTGAACTTCAGGGGCGTCAAACGACCTCCGACGCCTTTGATATCAAAAACATCCCGAAGTTCTGCACAAACACCGGAACACAGATACACAACTCGAGTAGAAAGTATCAGCGATACAGGTCCTGTATATAAAACTCACAATTATAATATCACAAAAACAGCACAAAGGCCAAAAGTATTAAGACCCAAACCAACATGTGACCAAAAGTATTAGGACACAAACCAACATGACCCAAAAGTATTAAGACACAAACCAACATGTGACCAAAAGTATTAAGACACAAACCAACATGAACCAAAAGTATTAAG
>JAUZST010007186.1:1057-14345 GCA_034779995.1 Parotocinclus haroldoi | reverse complement strand
CACACTCTCACACACTCTCACACACTCTCACACACTCTCACACACTCTCACACACTCTCACACACTCTCACACACACTCACAGTGTATTAAAGACAGACCTACCGACTTTCCCTACATTATGGGTTCGTCCCAATCCTAGGGTCTGATCTTTAACCCTCCATTTCTGGAAGAGTTGTTGGAACAGAGCTGATTCTGCTCCATCGTTCACCACCTCCACGTTGGTGGTGTGAGGGTAGCCTTTCTGCTTTATAAAGTCCTGCACATACCGCCGACGGTACGAAACCAATAATTTAGAAATTACATTATTTAAAACATAAAAGCAAGTGAACAGTCTGTTCTCATACTGGACATGCTGCATGTGGGAGAAACTAGGATTAAGGACCTGACCCGCTTTAACAAAAAGAATAAACAATTATTGGTAGAAGAGAGGAAGGGTTGGAGCAAACCATAAACAATAATAATGATAATTCTTATGAACATGAATAAATAATGATATTATAAAACTAGAAACGTGCCTTTCCTGAGAAACGTGTAGCTAGAGTGGGTTCCTGTTTCTAGGCTCTTGTTACATGGTCAGTGAGGTGCAGTGGTTTTGGTAGGTCAGGGTAACGTAGTGCCAAATCGATGCTATTGTGTTGTTATTGTGTCCCAGCTAGTTGCTACGGTGTTGCTGTAGTGCTGCTATATGGTTGCTATGGAGTCCCATGTGGTTGCTATGGTGTCTCTATGGTATACAAAGTGGTTGTTATGGTGTTGCTAGCTGGATGCTATGGTATCTCAGAAGGTTGCTATTGTGTTGGTGTCCTAGGTGGTTGCTATGGCATTGCTAGGTGCCTGCTGTGTGGTTGCTATGGTGTCCGGTGTGGTTGCGATGGTGTTGCTATGCTATCCATGTTGTTGCTAAAGTGTTGCCAAGCGGTTGCTATGCTGTTGCTAGCTGTTGCGTAGTGGTTGCTATGGTGTCCATGGTTGTTGCTATGTTGTCACTAGGTGGTTGATATGGTGTTGTTAGGTGGTTGCCAGGGTGTTTCTAAATCATGGCTATGGTGTTGTTTTGTGGTGCTAGGTGGCTACTGTGGTGTTGTTAGGTGGTTGCTATGGTGTTGCTAGGTGGTTGCTATGGTGTTGCTAGGTGGCTACTGTAGTGTTGTTAGGTGGGTGCTGTGGTGTTGCTAGGTGGCTACTGTGGTGTTGCTAGGTGGCTACTGTGGTGTTTCTAGGTGGCTACTGTGGTGTTGTTAGGTGGCTACTGTGGTGTTGTTAGGTGGCTACTGTGGTGTTGTTAGGTGGCTACTGTGGTGTTGCTAGGTGGTTACTGTGGTGTTGTTAGGTGGTTGCTATGGTGTTGCTAGGTGGCTACTGTGGTGTTGCTAGGTGGCTGCTGTGGTGTTGCTAGGTGGCTGCTGTGGTGTTGTTAGGTGGGTGCTGTGGTGTTGCTAGGTGGTTGCTATGGTGTTGTTAGGTGGTAGCCATTCCATTGAAATTCAGAACCATAATAGAGAGGTGAATCTCGAACCAGAGCTCGGGACATGGCAGCCTCCTTCTCTGCTTTGTTGGCTTTCTTTCCCTTCCAGACAAATAGCTTGACTCCTCCCTGATCGATGATGTAACAGTCCTGAAATCATTAGTGATAAACTATAATAATAAACAACTTACTTTAGACATGACTTTATATGAAAGCTTTCTTATGATGAAAGATAAAGTTTACAGATCAGAACAAAGTGTATTAAATTCAAATTCTAATACTTTCTCCTCATATCAAACTGAATTATTTTGGAAATCTGTATGAAATCTGTTGGGTATGAAACCAATCTGTTTACCTCATGGTTTAATAAATCCTGCACCAGTGGACGGGTTCCGACCTCAGTGACCTTCATCTGACCTCCAGCATCAGAAACACTAAAAGAAATCAATCCATTAAACCAAGTTTATTATATATTTATAAAAACAAAGTGTCTGATTTATACACATTCTTTAAGTAAAAGTACTACTAATCTGATTGAAAACATTCATATAAAAGCTGACTTTTACATATTTTACTCAACAAAAATATTGCAATGTTTGAAGCAGAACGTCTTTTATCTAATCAGTTATCAATCCAAAAAAAATCTTGTAAACTGTAGAATAATGAAGTACAGATTCTTAAAAATACATACAAACTCATAACCTAATTCTAAAGTTATATAACACCATTAATTAATAACGTGATTCTATGTTGGATTTTTTTTTCGGATTTACTCACTGATAAAGCGTAACCTGAGACATCTGCTCCCGATCCACTTTTTCGTCGGTTACTCCTTTAGCCAGAGCCACCGGTTTGGGTCCGATCTCGTTACTTAGAATCTCCATTAATGAGGCTGAGGTCCCCTCTGCGTCCCCCTCGATCACCCCAATCTCAACTCGACCCCCTCGCTCACGATCCCGGATTTCCTTTGCCAGCAGCATCCCCTTTGGAAAGTTGTTTTTGAAACGTTAATATGTGGTGTCGTTTCTAAAGTTTTGAACCGTAACGTTTAGCAGATGGTAAGTGGACCTTGAGTCGTTCCTGTTTGTTGCTTTCGGGGCCGTTCCATTGGATGATCCTGTTTCCCAGATCCAACAGAAAAACGTCTCCTAGATTAAAGCTGTTCCAGCTCATCTCCACCTGAAACACCCCAACATTTTTATTCATTTCATTTAAGATTTGAGGTTAGTTACTGCTCCTTAATATTATTCAATCTATTTAAGCATCGGCAGCAAAAAATATTCACTAGTTTGGCTGTAATGAGAATTAGTCAAAATTATTGGCATCACAGCTATGAACACCCTAGCAACCTCATAGCAACAATTTAAGAACACCCTAGTAACCTCATAGCAACCATTTAAGAACAGCCTATCATCATCATGGCAACCATTTATTTAAGAATGCCCTAGCAACCACATAGCAACCATTTAAGAACACCCTAGCAACCTCATAGAAACCACTTAAGAACAGCCTAGCAACCTCAAATCAACCATTTCAGAACAGCCTAGCAACCTCATAGAAACCACTTAAGAACAGCCTATCAACCTCAAATCAACCATTTCAGAACAGCCCAGCAACCTCATAGCAACCACTTAACCACACACCATCCACTTTGCAGCCACATAGCAACTACCTAGCAGTCATGTAACCTCAAACTTTGCAACCACATAGAAACCAGTTTGTTATCATATAGCAGCCACTTAACAACCTGTAACCTCAGAGCAACAGCCTAGCGACCACTTAGATACCATATAGCTACAGCCTATTAACCACATACCAACAGCATAGCAGCCATTTAGCAACCCCAAAACTACAGTCTAGCACCTATATAGCAGTATTTAGCTGACTTTAACAAGCCAAATTGATCATATGAACTTTATTTTTCTGCTTCTTCTTAATTTTACTCTCTTTTCTCTTTTTCTTCTTCTCTTTACTGAAAGCTCTGATGAAAGTTATTTTTAAAGTAAATTTTTAAAGTGAGTTCACAGACCTTCCCCTCAGTGCAGTTATAATAATTTCATGTATGTACTGTAACATATTTTCTGCTAAACATATTACATTTATTTCATCACACACACACACAGACACACACACGGACACAGTGAGTTATTACAGATTATTGGATTCATTTTTTTCACCTCTTTTGCTGTGACTTTCTTCTGTCCTTTGACATGCAGCAGCCTCCTAACATCAGACGTGTTCGTTACCACATGCCTCAGTCCTCCTGCTGATCCTCCCTGTTTATAGCTGAAGAGCAGAATCAAAGGAACATATTGCAGTTACAATTTATTGGTTAAAAGTATTAAAACCTTGTAACAGCTCATGACAGCTTAGCAACCACATTGCAACAGCTTAACAACCACATAGCAACAAGCCTAGCGATCATTTAGCAACCATGTAGCAGCTACATAGTAACCATTTAGCAACCACATAGTACCCATGTAGACCCAACTTAGCAACCATATAGCATGCACAAAGCAACCATAATACAACAACCATGTAGCAACCACTTAGCAACCACATAGCAACAGCCTAGCATCCACATAGCAGACATATTGCATCCACTTAGCAACCACAAAGCAACCATATTGCAACAGCATAGCAACCACTTAACAATAATTTAGTAAATACATAGCAACCCATTAGCAACAGCATAGCAACCAACAGCCAAGCCTAGATTGTGTCTAATCTGCATGCTAACACCTTTTATATTAGTATTAGTTTTAGTGCAATGGAAATACTATCTGCTCTCTTCACCGATTATTATATTTGATTTATATTGTTTTTTTTTATTTTAAAGGCAGGTAATGACAGTGATAAGAATGAATAAAACACATAAGCTAGCCCTAATAATCTAAAACTTCATCTTAAATCTGGATGCCACTGATTTCCGTTTTTCTTGCTTCGTGTGTTCTGTGTCCTAGCCTAACGCATTTCCCACAATGCATGGCAAGTGGCAGCGAAACACTGCCTGGCATGAAACCCGTCGTTTCCTCTTCAGCAGCGCTGCATGATTAGACACAGATCATGTTTCCATATCTGATTAGTGGAGTTTATAGCAAACCAAAGAACCAAACGAGGTGAAACGCAGCCTGCTGATGCAAAGCACCATGCAAAAACTCCAAAGCAAACACAGAAACATAGAGCAGGAAACCAGAACAGGAAACCATGGCCAGTACAGAAAACAGAGGTGGGAATGCGGGTGGACTTTGGGCTTCTTAAACTAGAAAAAAAAAATAAACATCTATGGAAGTGTTTAGTGCTTAGGGACTCGAGATTATGAAGTTTTAAACTAGAAAATCACTGCAACCCATGGATTATTTAAGCTTTGTGAGCTTTTGTACAAGTCTGAGTGAGAGAAGAAATCAAATAAATAACTGGAAACTGTCAAAGGCAAGAACTGGGACCACGGGAACGTTCAGAAATGTGGGGAAGCAGTTTCAGGTAGCGGTTCTCCATGAACATATGGTGAAACTTTACCCACAATCATTCCAGTTTAACTCATCGTTCTATTTACGTGTTCAAAATAAATGAATAAAACACCCTCTCTCCATAAGTATTCTCCTCTTTCGACTCCCCCACTCTCCATTTGGGTGTTAACAGCATTGAGGTGTTCAACTTCAGGGTGTTTATGGGCATAAGCATTTGTTTGTAGGTGGGATTTGGATGATAGGGGGTATGTAAGAGGGGCATAACGGGATATATCAGAGTTCAGTCCTGACTTTGGATCCTGCCAGCGTGGGGTTTGCATGTTCTCCCTTTGTCCGTGCGGAATCTAAATCATTCACAGGAACTCACATGATGCCCTGTTTGAAGTAGCCGCAGAAGGCCTGGGATTCGTGATGCTGGACCTCCCGGTACTGGATGGGTGCGGTCCCAAGGTAATCGTCCAGCTGGATGGCGTAAACGGCGGCAGCTCCCTGCTCATCTTGACTGGACTCGGCTCCGATCCAGTAATGAATGTTAAATGACAGCAGCGTTCCCGATTTCCTCGTCTGCTCACAGACAGAAATAAGATATAAAAAAATAAGAGATAAAAAAATAAATCTGATCAAGAGGGGCTCGGGTCGAGCCGCCCCACTACCGTAATGACCCAGGTCCGACCTAGCAGCTCCCCCTCCCCGAGCCCAGCCCCCAAGGACCCCCTAAGGAATTAGGATCAATAAGATTTAAAAGCTTAAATATGTTAAATTCTTTGAGGAGGACTTACAGAGAGCACCAGGTAGCAGTCGCCCTCAAAAAAGTTCCCATGAGATTTCTCAGGGACGACGACCAGCTCCATTTTCTGTAATAAAAAAATAAAATCAGAAATGTGTTTCAAAGTATATACTGCACAGAAACTAGAGTCTATAAAACGAAAATAGCTTTGATTCCTCTTGCTTTACTTTTTATTCTGTGTTTTATTGTGATAAATGTGCCTTCCTTTCTTTCTTTCATTCTCCCTCTATTTTCCATTTCATGCATTATTTACTCATTTTTTCTATTTTATAATTTTTCACTTCTGTATTCACTTTTTCTTCCTTTTCAAAAACAATGTCTATATCACCTTGTCTTCTATTCACACCACCCCTTCTGTAGATAAGGTTTTGTTTTTTCTTTAATTTTTCCCTTTCTCTCTCTTGTAGTTTCCTTCTTTATATCTCCTTCTTGCTTTATTTTATCTTTTATCAACCACTTTTTGGCTTGCTTTCTCTGTTTTTTCTTTCTTATCCTTCTCTGGTTTGATCGCATCATAATTTCTCTAGTTTTAGCTTTCTTCCTTTCTTTAATTTCCTTTCTTTATTTTTCCTTTCCTTCTTTCTTTCTTGTGTTTCCTTTTTCTTTTTTTCCTTTCTTTCTTTTATTTTTTCTTTCTTAAATATTATTTATTTATTTTCTTTCTATCCTACTTTCTTTAATTGTGTCATAATTTCTCTAGTTGCGTTTTTGAAACGTCTTTTTCATGCTTTTAGTTCCATCCCTTTTATATTTATTCATTGTTGTTATTCTTCTCCCCTGTCTTTTCTTTAATATCTTTTTAAAATTATGACTGTATTCAGTAATTAAGGGGCATCCGATTAAGATTAGGGTCAGTGTTTGGGGGAGGAGTCAGGTATGGTGTGGTTATAATGGGGAGGAGTTAGTATTGTGAGAGGAGTTTATTATTTGTGTGTTCTCACCTCGATCCTCCAGACGATCAGTCCTGTGTTTCGGGTGACGGCTCTGAAGGTTTTCTCCATTCTGCACCTGCTCAATCCCCCAAAACCTGAGAGAGGAACATTAGAGACCCCGCCCAGTCAACTTACATCATCATTATCATCATCTTCTTTCTTCTTCCTGTTTTAATATTTCTACTTATGGACTAAAAACAAACTCTCATTAAAGATCGTTTAGCCACGCCCACTCAGAGCCGCTCTTCATTTCCTTATATGGACTCAGCCGTGACCACTTTAGCAAATGAATGAAATCTCTTACTTTCAATTTTTTTTCTTGTACTTTCTTTAAGAATTAAAAATATTTATTTTTCAACAATTTAAAAACTTAAACACAATAAATAAATAAAACAACCACACTGTATACAAGTATACAACCACAAGTACACAAATTAAAAAAAAAAAATCACATAAATAATCATAACACTGTAGATAATTACAAAACAAATAATTCACAATTTAAACAAATAAATAGTCATAATGTAAATAAGTTAAGAAATACTTGTTTTTTCTCTGCCTTTCATTATTTTAAACATATCACATGACTGGCTTTGTTTTTTCTGTTTAAACATTTCCAAATATGGACTCTCTCATCATCATTGGCCATGTAGCCCCGCCCACTCAGTACCACACTTTAATTCCATTCATTTGCGTGGTTTGTTTGTTTAGTTGTTCTTCCTTCCTTTTTTCTTTCTTTTATTTAATTAAATTTTCTTTCAGTCCATTTGTTCATTTATTTTTCATATTTCTATCCTTTTTTATCTTCCTTAATGACATAATCTGTCGTTCTATTTCTTTGTTAGTTTAGTTTTATTTAAATAAAAACCAGCACGGTAACTAAGTAAATAATAAAGAATCACACAGAAAATAAAGAAATCAAAAAAATATTTAAATTAACACAGTTTAGACAACTTACAAATCTAATCACACTATAGATAAATACATAAATAAATAAATAAATAAACAAAACATCATACCTAAAATATATCTAAAACTAAACATGCAAATTAATAAAGAATCATTAAAGGTCATTCATTAATTTCATTAGTTTATCCTTTTTATCTTTGTGTCCTTCTTTAATGTATAATATAATAATAATAATCTTTTTATTTCTTTGTTAGTTTCATTTTATTTTGTACTTCCTGCCTTTGTTTTTTTTTCCTTTACTCCGTCTATAGACTGTTTGTATTTATTTAGGGTTTCTTTTTGCATTTCCTTCCTTCTATTTGTATCTTTGTGTTTTATTGTGCTTCTTTCATCCACCTCTCAGTATTATTATTATTAATATTATTATTAGTTTGGTTTTATTACCTTCTTTTATTCTTTCTGACTTATCATCATGTTTTTGAGCTATTTATGTTTTAAACATACTGGTTATATTCCTGCTTCCTGTTTTAATATTTCCATTTATGGACTTAAAAACAAACTCCATGCCCACCTCAAGCCGCTCTTCATGTCCTGGTATGGACTCGGTAACGCCCACTTTCCAAAATAATAAATATAAATAGTTACATGTTAGTAAAACTTTTTTATTCTTCTTTTTTCCTCTGTTTTTGCTTGTTTTTCTTTTCGCTGTTATCATTTTTCTATTAATCCATCCTAGTTTCTTTCTTATTCTTTACTTGTTTGTATTAGTAATCGTATTTAAAAATTGTTTCTAACAATATTAAGGCTGCATTTATTTGAACACGGTGTGATTTGATTACTTAGTTTCACTTTTAGTGCAGGTTTTATTGGATTACAGATCTCTCTCCTAGAAGCAGTTTTATAAACTGTACTGATACGCCTCTTTATTTCTGATGCCAATCGGGATAAATGATTTGACTCATAATCAGAATTGAAATCATTCACCATATTAAATAATTAAACATTTTTCTTTCAGTTGAAGCCAGACTCCTTATCACATTATTACCCATGGTCAGTCTCATGACACGCTAATGTACATCCACGAATGTACTCAGAGCAGGAAAATGGGATAAAACTCCTTAAAAGTGTTTGTTCTAAAATTAAAAACAGGAGCACTAAAGATAGATGTTACCTTTAAAATGATGAGTGCTGATGCAGTTCTCTCTAGATGCTCCAGCTCTGGATTTTAGGACCAGATCTTTATGTTCATCCTGAAACAAAACAATGCCTCACACACCCATACAGACACACTCATATCCACCCATACACACACTCACAGAGTCAATTTGATTAAGATTTGCCTGTCTGTGTCCAGCTCCATCACTCCGACCCATAGAAGGAAAGACAGCAGCAGATACAAAGTCTGAAAGGCAAATGAAGAAGAGACTCATTCAAACACCCCCCCCCCTCCACACACAGTAAAAGAGAGAGAGAGAGAGAGAGAGAGAGAGAGAGAGAGAAGTGCATTATGGGCGATCAATATCCAGCTATAGCCCTTAAAAGGATGCAATTTTAGAGGATGAATAATAAATGGATGATGGAGCGCTGGTTGTTTTACGTTGACTTTTGCCAGAATGTTTATCCCAGGCCTCACTGTGGGCTCATTAGATAAGCTAGAAGATCATTTCTTAGGATGGATGCACCCAGAGTTGCTCAGTTGGGGGGGGGGGGTTCATATAATAAAAATTGTAAGGTATTTACTGTAGATGCTTCTCCCTCTGCAGACCATAATATCATTATACGATTCAGAATCTGGAAGAATTTCAGTCCTAAAAAGTAAACTGAAGAGGGGTGATCTCTCTCTCCCCTCCCTCAGATATCTGATAGGAGCACATGGGTAAGGGATTATTTTATCAAACCTTTATCAAGCTCTATAATATAGTTACATTCATAAATACCACTTACAACTTTACCGTACCAACAACAAGCCTCATGGTAACCAGGTCTACAAGGTCCACCACTCCTCTGGACTCAGAGGCATCCAAGATGGACCATCACCATGGAAACGGAGATTGTACTCAGACCAATCAGGATTACAGGAATGAAAAAGAAAAAAAAGAAAGGAAGATAGAAGGAAAAGGGAAAGTGAATATTTCAGTTACCCAAAAACAAAGAGCAGTAGAAACAGAGTTATATATAAATTAATTTAGTTAAAAAAGAAGAACAAAAGATATGGAAAGAACGAAAGAGAGAGGCAGAAATTGAGTACTACCTAATTGAGTTACTGAAAGATTTAAAAAAAAATGATAAAAAAATTAAAAAATAAATAAAGTACCAGTAAGAAAGAACAAAAAACAAGAAAAGCAAGAAAGAAAGAAAATTGGAAGGAAGAAACAAAGAGAAGGAGGAAAGGATGAAATAAAGGGCGGTAGAAATGAGGTAGCAAATTAACTAGTTATAAAACGCAAGACAAATAAAAGGAAAGAAAGAAAAAAAAACAGAAAATATTAATAAAGAGTTAAAGAAATGGGCGTTCCTGTTTGCTCCGGACCAAAGATGAATTTGAAAAAGGAGCAGCCAGACCGTTATAAGGAACATGTCCAAAAGTCAGGTTCTATCATGGTACGGGGTCGGGTCGGGACGCTTGGTAAAGGTCATTTACCCTTCTGTGATACAGCATTAATGCAGAAAAGTACACCGAGATTTGAGAGATACGGCTCTGAGATTATAAACATCAGGACCAATGAACGGCAGGGTGAAGCTTTTCAGGGATTTTCTGTGAGTCACAACAACGCAGCTGAAATCTGCACTAGATCCGACATGCAAATATACAAGCGTGCGTGCACGCACAAACACACACACAGACAAAACATGTTTAATTTCATTATGCTGTTGTGAAACTTGTGCTAACGGAAAAACACCAGCAGGAAGTCCTATCGTGAGAGGGAACACGGGACGTCCTGCACAAATCAGTTTTATTAGTGCCTCTTGCATCACTATTAGGGGGTGACTGTGCCCGATACGACAGCTCCCAGGATCATCACACCTGCAGTTTGGGAGGTAGCAGCGTGTAACTCCACAGCAAAGGCAAAACTGAAACATCAACACGAGGCCTCCATGCTCGAAACCGAGCATCATCGGATCCCAAACAGAGCCTGGATTCATCACTAAAGACGATATGGTTCCAATCCATAACAGTCCAGGTTTCTCATTCAGAACTCAACTGCAAACAAAAGGCCTCTCCCCATGAGGTACACTACCCAAAAGTAGCCCCCGAGAGCCTTTTTATAGGGTAGCGTTACAGAGAAAGCACTTTTACGCCCTCCTGTTGTCGTTCTGTAATCGATCTCCCCTCTTTAACTGGAAGGAAAACCAAAACAAAACAAAAAAAAAAACACACAAAAAAAACGCACAACTACATGACAAGTCAATGCAATCAATCGATTTTATTGCCAATTTCCTAAATTGAGATATTAAAAAACAGAACTGCATAACCTCCAGCAGGTTCTCATGTAAAAGAGTACAAACGTATAAAACAGTAAACAGAACTTAAGAGACCAAACACAAATCGTTTTTTTTCTGCTCTCGTTTGTTTGCATCTTATATTTCTGCATAGACACAAATTGGCAACTTTTTTAACCCTCTTAACCCGCCACAAAAATAAGCGCAGGATGCAATGGTGTGAAACTGGACTGTTTTGAGTTTTAAACACTGTGCAGGTCTGTTCACTTTAGCTTTTAATTCCTTAAAGACAGAACGGTTCAGTCTGAGCAGTCGAACAAAACCGAAACGTACAGAATCCTCCGTTTATCACCCAAATCCATCGAGAGGTAACGTTCTGGGGAAACTAAAAACACCAACAGAACATCGTTCGAGTATTTAAAAAAAACAAAAAACATTTAAGGTGGAAAAAGAAATGATCAAATCCTGTTGATTTTATTTGTGTGTTAATCTAAAAAGTGTCTCTGACCAGCAGAAATCTCTTCTATGGGCCATGTCTCCCAAACGATCGAATTCAACACACTTTCTACAAACAAACAGCAAAGTCTGTTACGTTAAAACTCTCTGTAGGCTTTGGACAACGTTTATAGAATTTGTTTAAAAACTTTTTTGTTTTTATTTTAATGAATGATGTAAAAACCGAGTGAAAAAAAGAACATGAACTCTGAGCAGAAGGTAAATTAATACCCAATTCTTTCCTCAAACAGTCAGAGTTATACACTTTTACTAGAGATAAGGTTCGTTTTTAGATCTACAACAAAGAAAAGGTCTGTATAAAAGCTACAAATCAATAATTCACACAATTTTGTTTTGGTTTTAAATGCTGCTTAACGCATCGTGTGCTTATATTGTAATACTTTTACAGCATTTTAAACGGCGGCAGAACAAAAACAGAACCAAAAACACATCAATTATAAAAAGTGATTTTTGCACAAGAAGGTCATTGTGTAAAAAAAAAAAAAAAAAAAGCCATTAAAAACATTTTTGGTCCAATACGCTGCTGTGTAAGCCATGTGCTTGGGTAAAAAAAAAGTTTCAATTACAATTCATTCTAGGCTTAAACTGGTCTTCCAGTGACGTGAGGGGCACGTACTTTTTTTAAGCTATTGATAAGAAGCTCGAATATTTAACATATTTTTTTTTTTACTGTTTTTCTACCAAGACAAAATGTGGCCGTTTTATTAGGATTTAAAATCTTAAAAATCCCAAACCATTAAAGTGTCATTTGGCGGAGGCAACTAAAAAAAAAAGGAAAAGTCTCTCACACGGGTCTGGGTTCAGGAAAAAAAAAAAAGAAGAAAGCGTTTATACTAAAAACGGACTTATTTATCATTAAAAGCTAATTCTTTTTAGGATCGAATCGTTTGTTTTAGGGACCATGCGTGTCGCTATTGTGGAAATCGGATCTGTGGAAGTTAAAAGTGATTTTAAAAGCGATATACAAACTAAAAAGCTAAACAGCTGATGTAAGGTTTTAATAATGAAGGACTCCAAGGCTTTGATTATTATTATTTTTTTTTAGTAACAGTACGATTTAAATATAAAATCAGCTCCTTAAATGGTTCAGTAGTGCAGACTGAATGAAATAGGAAATAAAATGAACGAGAATAAAGAATTAAATAAAAAATCCACCCCAATCCCATCCGACTTGGGCTTTTCCCGTTCTATAATCCTAAAGCCTGTAGATTTGTTTTTAATCTCAGCGCTTCATAAACACGAAAACACACCGCACTTAAACCTGAGGATTCCATCTTAACACTTTAGCATGTGTGCGTGTGTGTGTGTGTATTTATAGTGTCTGAGGTTTGTGTGTTTGATGTCATTAGTGTTAAGCCATCTCTCTGTAATCATGATTTAGATTTTTAGATCCGCTCCGAGCACGCTTCTATTTTTGTTTCCAGATAGAAGAAGGTAAAAATCCTAAAATCATAAATACACTGCTGATGATGATGATGATGCACGATTGTGTGTGTGTGTGTGTGTGTGTGTGTGTGTGTGTGTGATTTAAGGCATGTTAGGAGGGAGTCAGAGGAAGATCCTCATGGTTCCCGGAGCTGCCTGAGTTTGGTGTAAACATCATCAACGCTGCTCAGTTCCTCAAACACCGGCAGTAAATTCAGCAGCTCCGTGTCCTCCAGATCATCAAACCACGACAATACTGGTACCTACACACACACACACACACACACACACACACACACACACACACACACACACACACACACACACACACACAGCCAGCCA
>JAUZST010007185.1:0-14349 GCA_034779995.1 Parotocinclus haroldoi | reverse complement strand
ATAATGTATTACTGTAAAGCTGCTTTGAGACGATGCTACGTTGTAAAAAGCGCTATAGAAATAAAATTGAATTGAATGAAGTTCATGAGTTCATGTTCAGTTCAGTTCATGACATTTGAATTGTTTATGATATCAAATCACCCACAGTTTTCCACAGGGTGTTATCACATTTAACCAGAGGTGAGCAGTAAAAGGAAGTCATCAAACCTGCCCTTGAGTTGGTAATCAAGACTTTGTGGCTAAAATACCTCAGATACCTCAACCCCAGATATCGTCACTGCATTTTATGCTTACTGGCTGGGAATCAGTTCCAAAAGAAGACCGAGCTTCAACACCTGCCCACAAAACAACGGGTTACATGTGCTTCTAGCACAGGACTGGTTGACTTCATATAGTCACCATTGGTGGTAGTCTGGCCTCTGCTCCCATGCCACAGGGCGACAAAATGACCTCAAAGTGTACCACTCACAGTACTGCACTTGTTCAGATCCGCCTCGACCACAAGTGTAAGCACAATACACGGTCCACTCAGTGAGCACTGTCGGAGATTCTCTCTGGCACCAAGCTAAAACTTTGGGCTCCGTTCGTAGTTTGGAAAAGGTGGTGAGTGGGTGGACAAGGGTTTGTCCTTGTAGAGTGGGCAGGTGGGCACGGCAGGCAGACAGTTGGTAGGCGCAGCTCTGCCACCCAGCAAGGGCCACTGCCTGCAGGGCTCCAACATGGTTATAAGTTTGAGCACAGATCACACGGACTGCTTCCTCAGTGCTCACAGAAAAACATCCCACACTTTGATCAATTACAGCCTTTAACGTCAAAGTGGACCTGAATTTTTTACAAATCAGATCACTTGATTTCAATTAAATTCAACTGCTTTGGATACATGATATATTCTCTTTTTTAGTCTACTGTATTCTTTTTAATATTGCATTTTCTTTAAATGAGTAGATTATTGTCTACATATTGTTATATTATTTTTTACATTTTTTGTAATATCATTTTTAAAATATTCTTAACAAATGTTCTCACAGTTACTAATTATTTGTTCCGTGCTTACTTAAACTATTAATATAACCGTATAAGGGGTTGGGTCCCTTTCTGAGCCCATGGGTTCTTTCCTTATAGCATTTTGTCCTTGCCACTGCATCCTAGGCTTGGTCAATTAGGGCTTGGTCTTAGATCAACAGAACAGAACAGAACAGAAGTTAAGAGAAAATTGCTAAGCTGCTTTAAAAAAAAAAAAAAAAAAAAAGTGCTATAAAATGAATATGATGTTGGCTTAAAATTTGAAAATTATAATAACGGGGTAAAAGTGAACTTGCTCCTGTGCAACCTACCAAATCCTGAAATTCACACCAGTGTTTAGCCGTGAACTGATCGGCAGCTTTAAGAACCTGCACTTCATCAAGGTTTGGGACTTACGTTAAACAAATTGGTCTTGTTCCTCTCGCAGAAAAGTCCTTGTGCTGGCATGTGCTTCAGCTGTTGCCATGGGACACTGCTCCCTAGCAACACATCCCTTGCCCATTGCAGGTTCTGAAGAAACAGAAAATGCAGTCGATTAGTTGTGTGCAAGTGTGCGAGTGAGACAATGCACCCGTTTGTGCATAAACGTTGCTGCACGTTCATCCTCCCCAATACTCCAGGAAGCAAAGGGAATCCTGAGAATGGACTGCTCATACTCATACTCTGCTGTAAGCTTAGTATAATAAGTACAGGCTTTCCCAGGTCTTTATTCAATCACACCCAAGTTATTGCTAAAAGGAAAATGTATTCTGTAGACAGAACAGCATGGTGGAGTTCATTTACTCTATGGGTTACACAATATGATGTGTTTATTCGGGTTTAACTGGCAGTAACATTGTTAGTGCCTGGTCAGTAGAGACAGAAGGATCTTATCGTGGAAATGATGGAGACGATAAAAAGGGGCTTGTTGATTGATAAACAGCAAGTGTTTTCCTGTGCAAAAAGACTAGACTCATAAACATGAACTGAAATTACAGCCACTTCTCTCCAAAAAGTTCCAGTATAAGAAGGTTAGAATGGGCTAGAGAGTGGCACACAAATGGAGCTTACACAAGCCATGAACTTCGTGCACTCTGATATCACATGTACAGTACTGTTCAAAAAGAACTCACAATTAGATTTGTTGTTTTAAGAATGCTATAATGACCATATATTATATTGTCGACCACTGGAACCTGGATTCGTCACTCCACATACTGTTATCCATCCACATACTGTTATCTACATTCCTTTGTGAGCCCCTGTTCTCCTCTCAGAAAATTGGTTTCTTGCAGATCTGCACTCACTCTTCATGTGAAGTATTGAATAAATATAAAATAAATAAAATTCATTCATTATCTTCTGCTTAATCCACACGGGGTCGCAGGCCACCCGGTGCCCACCCGGCAACTCTGGGTGCAATTGCAGGAACAACTGTCCTTGGCAGGCGCCAATCCATCATAGAGTGCACACACGCACAAGCGCGCGCGCACACACGCACGGATGGACACACGGACGCACGCACACTGTGGGCCACTTTTAGAGACACCAATTAACCTAGCATGCATGTCTTTTGACTGTGAGAGGAAACCAGAGTAGCTGGAGTAAACCCACGCAGAAACGGAAAGGACAAGCAGACTCCACACAGAAAGGAACCAGGCCGCCCCACCCTGGGATTGAACCCGGGACCGTCTTGCTGTGAGGCAGCAGTACTAGGCACCGAGCTGCCGCCATGATACATTTATTTATTTATTTATTTTTAATAAACACACAACCCCGTCGGCCATGTTCGTCATTCGTTCAGTGTGAATGTGCACCTCTTGCATGGGTAGGCCATAAACAAAGGGCGCCCGATTACACCGGATAAGTGCTTTTACAGTAATTATACAAAATCTCATGGTATGCTAGCCATGGTAGACTGAACAGGACTGAATTAATTTCTCTTAATAATCTGCCAGAGAAATTGCAAGACAAGTGCGCTGACGATCAAGTATACGCTGCAGGGGACAAAACAGAAAGCTTAAAAAAAAAAACAACCTGCCCCGTGGGCTAGAGCAACACAGTGCATCAGACAGGGGGCTAGACTGAATGGAACGTCCATGCAAATGTCAAGCTAATAAGGGGAAAATAAAGTGCAACAAAGAACGTCAGATCTATAGCAGTGACTTCAGTGGATTCGGAATTGATTAGTATTGCATACAGAGGTCTGTAAGTGATAAAGCCACTGTCCTGTCATTTTAGAATGTTAAACAGCAGCACAGCACACACCACTGTGCAGGGGCACTGGTCTGAACTGGCCACTCAATCTAATCTGGTAACATCAATGATGATGCTCTGTGAAACAAGGTGTTTTTGCCTTCCCTTATAGTTCCATTATGCTCCACATACAGTATACAGTAGCTATGGTTTCATCAAAAACGTCGTAGTAAGTTGACAGGAAGTAACACTGTCAAGCCAGGGCTGCACGCTGTTAGCACACAGCGCAGAAATGACACGTCAATATTGCACGCACCCACACCAAGGTTTAGGCTTCTGCATAATGATAGTTTATGGCAGTTTTATAGCTCTGACTGAGCCATGTGTATTCACACAGTCATGCCGATTTTTCGGCAATTATCTCTCTGCCTGTCTCGCTCGCCCAGCCACTACGGATACTTTAATAAGCGCAGAGGCGGATTTCTCTTTTAAAAGTACAATGGAAAGCTCCCTTTGTCAGGGCAAACAGAGAGAGTCGTACACCGATGTGGAGCAACGAGTCTGGAGAACTAAAGAGCAAAAGTCATCGGCAGGTTACATAACCATTCTCAACTGCAACCGCAAAGCCAATCAGGGTGAGGGACGAAGACCGCTGGGCAAGAGCGGAAACAAAAAAGTCCATGTGAGAGTAGAAAAGCTGAGTCTGTTCTACAAGGAAACCGCAGACGACCCGGGGAAGCCCCCAAATGTCCCCTGCTTTTGTAGAGTTCGATCGCAAACGTGCACTTCCTCCACCTACAGCAACTTCCTGTCCTCTTGAAAAACAAAAACAAAACACGCCAGGAGGATCGAGAGAGTGTGGCAGTGCATTACCCCGTGGGTTTCTGTTGGCATTAAGTCAATGGACGCAGGTAGAGATGCTCGATATTGCCAACCACATCACAATGAGCCTAGCCAACTGGATCCATCATGTAACTCTGGGTAACAGAATAGGGATTACAAATAAAATAATAACAACAAATATTAGGCTCAGTCAGGGGTAGGCATCCTGTGCGTGGGGCGCTGACGCCGGCACTTGGGGCACGTTTGAATGGCAGGATTATTGATGACCAAAACTTACAAAACAATATTTCTGTCTCAAAGTCCTGGTTTGATTTTTCCTGTTGAGGGTCGCTTCAGCGACAGGTTGAGAAGATCCAGATATCTGTTCCCAGCAACAGATTCCAGCTCCTCTTGAGCAATTAATTAACATTACTTTAAAAACTATGAGGTTCATTGAGGTCAGAATAATGCAGGACGAGGGACATGACACTTATGTTCAGTATCATGTGCCATGTTCCACCATGACCCTGACCAGGTGAAAGGACTGGGAAGTTACATTTAATCTCGTGTCTTACCTTGTGTGTCTTGCTTGAAGCGTAGAGGTGGGCGAGTCGGTACAGGCTCTTGTAGTGCTGAGGGAAGCGGTTGAGGCACAAAAATAGACACCTTACGCACATATCCACCAGCACCTTCCTCTGTTCTGCTCGGCCTGGGGGCAGACACTTGGGCACCTCCAGCAGTTCGGGTGGGGTGGGCGGTTCGGGACGCCGGACTGCGGTGCGCAGAGGGGCAGCCGGTGCTTGCGTGGGAACGGCAGGGGGTTTGGGCACAGATATCTCAGGAGAGGTGAGGGACAGCAGGGTGTCTGTGGACTCCTGGGAGAGCGTGACAGAGCTGATGTCCATGTGCTTCTCCTCAGAGAAACCTGAGGTGAAAGAGACCCAACATGCAGAAGTCATGTCGTTGTTCAACTTGATGTCACAGTGAACGTAAGCGTAAAAAAAATAGACTACAAATGGGACTTTAGACAGAGGTCTTATATTGGTTGGGTTCTTAGATATGCTACATGACCACCCTTCCATTGGAAAAACCTGCCCTCGATCCAATATGGCGGCTTTCAAGATGGTGGCCATGTTCCAGACACAGCCCAAAGGACAGTCGTCACCCATTACTTGCTGGAATATTCAGATTGGTCATTTTCCATTTTGTTTCTGAAATAAAAGGGGGTCCCGTGGCTTTAGACTCACCCTGTAGAATACTTTTCCTAAAAGTCCCTGATTCAAACTGAAAATCTCCACTGAGATGTATTCAACGTAATTGGAACCAAAGCTTGAGCATCAAACTCCACTTCTTGGGAGCGTTACCATAGTAATGAGAAGAACGTAAGAGGACGTTTTTAATAGGGTTGTCACGCAACTTAAAAAAAAATGGTATCCCGTTAAATGCCTTGCTGATGCCAGAGGTCAGAGGAGAATGGCCAGACTTGTCCACTCGTTACACCCGAGGTCTGAAAAAGAGCATCTCTGAATGCAAAAAACATGAAACCTTGGAGCAGATGCACCACACCGGGAGCCACTCCTCTCAGTAATCTAAGTCTACTCACCAAACCTGGACAATGGGAGATTTGACGAAACATTGCTTGTTCTGAGGAGTCTGGATTTCTGCTGCAACATTAGGTGGGATGGTCGAGTCAAAATTTGGTGGGAACAGCATGAAAGCCTGGATTCGCTCTGCTCGTATCAACAGTTCAAACTGGTGGTGGTGTAATGGTGTGGGCGATATTTTCTTGGCACACTTTGGGCACCATGATATCAATGGAGCACGGCCTTAATACCACGGCTGACCCAGAGTACTGTTTCTGACCAGGTCTACCATCTTCCAGTGATTAATTCCAGAACTCAAATCATCTCAAACTGTTTTTTGAACATCTCTGTGAGTTTACTGTACTCCAATCACCTCTTATCACCAGACATTAATCCAACAGAACACCTTTCAGACTTGGTGGAACAGGAGGTTGGCAAGATGAACCGACAAATCTGAAGCACCTGAGCAAAGCAGATCAGCAAGGACCACAATCTCGGAGGAATGTCTCCATGTCACAAAGAATAAGCAGTTCTGAAGGCTAAAGGGGTCCGACCCGGTACTAACAAGATGCACCTCATAAAGCGGGCTGCAATCGAAAGACGACGACCAGGCAACAGTCGCAATGTAAATCTCAAATAGGCATAAATATAGACGGCATCCTCTGAGTGAGCTCAACCGACAAAGGCCAAGCTCTTAAATAAATCAATAGGCAAGGTGATACAAAGACCAACAACCAAATACCTGGTTCCTCCACATTGGATGCCTTTTCTTTCCTGGGTGTATTTGTGTCCTCAGAAAACGAACGGCATTTCCCAGAATCTAGCTTGTGGGTGCTGTCCTGTGAGCTGGTGGGATCTTGGAACACGTCCTGCAGCGAGCTGGAGTCAGACAAGGCAACAACGCTGTCCTGACTTTGCTCTGGTTAGAGGGATGACACACACAGGTAAGCAAACACATTACGTATAGAGATCAATCAGAGAAAGCCCCCTAGCGCTTTATACCAAGGTGAAGTGCAAAAAGTTTACGCCAAAAAGCCCACATTTCACCCATAGAAGATTATGGTTTGGTTTCCTGGACACATTAAGCTGAGAGCTAGCCCTGGATAGTGATGGCTCTCTGATATAATGTAAGTACCAAAATAAACATTTAAATATCAGGGCAGTGTCAGCCTGTATCAATTTATATAATTAGAAACAGAGTTAGATGAATCACTAATCTTAATCCAAGATATCATACAGCTGTTTTTCCACAGACAAAGTATAGACAGCAGTGCCAGAGTCAGTGCTGGGCTGAGATTACTATGTAAGAGCACACACAGTGCTGAAAATGGTGGTACCCGTTTTATGTTTGAGGGCTTATTTAATAGTTCCAGGTCATCTCATGGCTGTTACGAGTAGAATGGTCTATCATGCAGATTATTGCTTCCAAACCATTTTCCTTTGGAAAAGTATAAAGTGATTAATTGCAAAACATTATTGATAAACATTAACAGAAATTCTCCCCCTTCTCTTTTCAAGACAGCTCAGAAGATTTGATGAAAATCAATCAAACATGAGCTTGAATGTCTTTTTAAAGTCATTTTATATTCTACTTTTTTGGCAAGGTCTGGGTCTTGTCAATTTTACTTGCCATGTATTGTGACAATCTCAGACCACCTCAGGATAGACAAAGCCTCGCGCACCCCTTATGATATCTATACCCCCCCCCCAACCTCCCCTATGGACACAAATGACCAAGGTCTCTCTCATAACAGCAATGTTATACTGTCATGACAACGAAACCAATTGCTTCTTTGTTTTCTTTGCACACCAGCGGCCTATCGCCACCGAGCCAAGAACAAAAGTCAGATACCAGCACTGACACCAGCACCTTGTGGGTGAACAATCAACATGGAGGTCCAGAAAACCAGGCTCTTAAGTATTCCATGAGTGATTACACAAACATATTAGACGGCAAAAAAAAAAGCTCAGTGAGGGAAATTATTATAAAAAGCTTTGGAAGTAATATTTAAATTATAAACAGAAGTGAATAATAAAGGGCAATTCAAAAATGCACAGAGAAAATAACGTTCAAGTTTTGGAGATAACTTTTTTCCCCACCTCATTGTGCTGACCGTGAAACAATCAAGTAAGTCTCATGGCATGCTAATAGTCTAAGCAAGTCAGAAATAAGGTAGGGAAGCTGGGCGTTTGTCAGCACATCTGTAAATGCTAAATGGAGCCCATGACAGTCCAGCAAGAATAAAACGACCCATCAGGATTGCATGGGGTAAAACAAAAGCCTCAGCAGAACCGTGCATGCGGACTGTTTTAATCAAATTTAGTACAATTAAGAAGGACAGGGTTTTATTAGGCTGAATAGTAAAAGCTGGAAGGATTTTTGCCCGTAAGAAAAAAAATCGGACCGGATTAACAATACAACATTTCCAACTTCCCAGAGTGAAGTACAGAAAAAAAAAAACTTGCTTTCATTCAGCAACCACAGTTGTACAGTGACATACGGTTGCTGAATGGTTTATAAGGTTTATAATGGTTTTAATCAGAACAGCGGATTCGTGTTAAATGTGGCAGAGAACACTCACCAAAGAGTAGCTATCAGGAGCTATTGCGTTTCAAAATATTCACACACAGAAGCCTTATCGTTGCTAATTTGAATATTTAAATGCGTCGACATGAACATCTAAAACATCCACGTTTTTCCGCTTCATGTTGTCGATCTGCCAAGATATGCTATGTTCGGAGCTCTGAAGGACTTCCCATATGTGATAAATCGTGTCAAATTGGGGAGGTCATGGGCTGGCCCTGATCTCATCCTGGTCTAACCACTTGAGTTCCTTGAGTATTTAATCTTGCATGATCCTGAAATCAATGGGAAAATACACTGTATGTCAGATGCCGGTCTGTACATGACTAGCCTACTGGAGTATAGAGGTAATTTTGTGTGTTGCTGAAACGGCAACTGGTGCCGATAGCAAATGAACCAAACAAACAAGCAGTAGCTGCTCTGAAGCGTTGAGTTCTGATCCACAAAGATCCAAATATGCATTTTGAGTAGTGGACTCAAGACTTTTATGAAGCACTGTAAATCTGTCTGAACATAGAAAATGTGGTCAAACTAGACCAGATCATTTTACCGTACTTCATTTCAATTGCTCAGAGGTCCAGGTCAGGTGTTCCTTACACCATAATACAATGATCTGTGATGCACATTTATCCTATTGCTGAATCTGCAGTGTTGACAACCGGAAATAGTCGGTAAAGGCTCTGGACTAAACAGTGAAATAGTTACTGTGGCTCAGAGGCAGCTTTAAAGTAGTTCTTAAAGTCCAGCGTTAAAGTTCCAGACAACATGAAGTTTCCACAGATACCAGCAATGGACAATCACTTCTGGTTTCCACTTGCAACCCTGGCTGTGCTAAGTGGGGATAAAGCTGGGACTGCCACTAATTATGAATTCAAGCTCCCCCAGTCTGCTTTTTTTTTTTTAAATCTAACAAGATTTAATCAGTTATAAACTGCTCAGCTCAGTCGCTGTAAATGCTTGTACAAAACAACAGACATATCTTGGCTGATTAGCAACAGTGGTGAACCTTTGGGTTTGAATTTGGGTTGTGTACGTAATCAAACAGCCAATATTCATTGGAGTGATTTGAAGTATTTGAAACAAATATGCAACCACTCCTTGTTCGGGGGAAAAAAAAAGCCTGGATACTGGTTCTCTACCACAGCCATAAAGAGAGCTGAAGCCAGTTAACCCTCTCGGACCGGAGGAATGTGTCTGTAGTTTGTACCATACACAGGTGACGCTCGTAAAGCAGACGCAGACCCTGACCCGCAGTAATCATGGTCGTGGGAGAAGGTCGCTGTAAGAAGACCATGGTTTAGAAAACACTGGAAAAAAATGTAATTCAGATCATTCAGTTTTTACCTTTACCTGCAAGGAGGTGCGAGATCGGACGCATTTTATCCCTGGGCTGGACTGGAGGAAAGTTTCAAGTTTTCAATTTGCACATGAAACATCCAGAATACTCACACCAATTAACTTTGTGAGAGACAAAAAGAAAACGCAGGTAAACCCCGTACAAGCCCACACACCAAGTGTCTGGCAACCATTTTGAACCTGTACCAAAACTGCTTTCCACCCTCCTCCCCAGTGCAAGTGAGCCACAACACACCCTGGTATCGTTTAGCAGACGCAGCAGAGCACAGTGCATTGTGGGATGTTAAGGAAATATTATCGGATCATAGGTTCAGACTGAATTCCCCATCCCATCATGCATAACATAAGAAGCGGCAGGTGCAAAGCAGGACAGAGGCAGGCAGAGAGGGAGCAGGCAGGTAGGCAGCAGGGAGCAAGGGGGCCTGAGAAGGAACAACGGGAGCACGGCAACAGAGCTGCAGGGCCCGTAGCTTAATACTAGGCTGGGTGCCACTAGGTGGCATACATCCTCAACTGCTGAATGACCAACAGAACTCCTTAAAAAAAAAAAAAAAAAAAATTCCCAGATGCAGTAAGTGGAGCTAAAATTAAGATGACTGGCTTCCTTGACTTGCATTTGATTAGAGTCGTTGCAGCTGTATCTGCATGTTTGGGACCTGGCGGAAAAACTGACTGTTGGCTGAAATTTGGCACGCATATTTACAGAGTTACATTTGGATGCTTTGTGTGCTATTTAACGATTTTACTTTAATACGGATGTGGAGCTTTTTGCCAATTGTTAATTGTAACAACTGAGACTCGGATCAGTTTGCCAGAGACTCAGCTCAGACTTGCACTCTGATTCAAGATAATATAAGTAAGCGCAGTTTAATGTCCATCCGATAAACGTCCTTTCACTTTAACTGGAATTAATAATTATAACATAAATTGTCGGTTCGCTTGTCTGCTCAATTCTGAAATACGGAAATATGACATCGATATTATTTTCATGAATATTGACTTTGCACTAACTACATGCGGAAGCAGGAACTACGCATGGACACTTTTAGGACACAATTTGAGGCATGAAATGGAAAAGTTTATACCCTGGATTTATCTGCTTAAGTGTTGAAAGGTGATACTGCATCGCCTCTTCTGGAAATTAGTGTTTCTTTAAATTGACTCATTCCCTCTCGGTTGGGTTCAGCCAGTGAGGCATGTGTGCAGGTATGGGTTGTTGTATTTTGCTACTTCAGTGTGTGATTGTTAATGTGTGTTTGTAACTGTAGAACCACGGTGTTGCGTGGTTCCTGGAGGGATTGATGTGTGTCACAACACACAGTGGAGGACCCCCCTGCTAAGCATGGGGCTGAGACGCCCAAGTCAAAAAGTCCAATTTATCTCTATTGTGTTTTTTTTTTTGTTTTTTTTACAGTGAAGCATTGTGCCAAAGAAGCTTCATAATTATCTAAATCCCAACTGGGCCAGCCTAGGGCGACAGTAGCAAAGAAAAACTCCCTAAACCTTACAAAGAATAACCAGGGGGTCCAGGGGACCCAACGGTCTAGATGATGTATGTAAGAATTAAACGGTTACCTTATTAATAAGTTTACAGCAAGAGTGTATATAAACAGAAGTTGTATAAAAACGAAAAGAGAGGAAACATGTTAAGACAAAAATACGTAAAAGCTAGTGCTAACCATGCTAACTCTGTCTACCGGCAAAAGAAATGATGCGTGGCTCAGGGAGTTTGATTTGTTTACACCACATAATTCAGACCAGGTACTAACAAGGTACAGTAATGTGCAAAAAGCCATCATTAGATTATATATAATATTGTTTTTTCAGAGGTATAATGACCATATATAATTCATTCTCAGTTGAAGTATTAGAATACACCCAGACAATGTAGTAGAAATTCCCAGTAGCAATTTGTATGCAATATTAAAAATGAAAACAAACAAAAAAAAAAAAAAAACATCCATAGACTGTGAAAAGAACTTGCATCTAGCAGCTTCATTGGGATGCCAAGCTGACCCTTCTCCAGACCAGAAGATTGCTCAAGAGTGGTCTTTTTGGAAGGGTAGCATCCAAGAAACCACCTTTTCAGTAGGGATACAAGGTAAAAAAGATATTCTAAATCTCATAAAAATGGGAATGAAGATCAGTGGAAAAGGGTATGTGACGAAAGTTTACATTTTGGGCGCAACTGTTGACAATGTGTTATGTATGGTCATTATACCATTACTAAAACAACCAATCTAACGGTGGCCTGAGACTTTTGCACCATACTATACGGCAGCAGTGTTTCCATGGGGCGGTGACAGCAACATGGCATGATCACAAGAGAAAGCAAAACGTGTAAAAAGACTGATAGAAGATCTTCTGGGAAACCCTGGGTCGAAACGTGTGCCGTCACCAATTTGCCAAGGGTGTCACCTACCTAACCGTTTTGAGGATCAGGTACGGAATTAGCTCAGAATATCCACAACTAACTGCTATTGTTAAGATCAGGGGTCACTGCTAGAACTCTTGTTTGCAGTCCAACCCGCTTGAAACATTCCAGAGAGACGTGTTCACAGCATTTCATTTCAGTAACTAGGTCAAGCATGTATTCTGACCCAGATTAAGCAGGACTGCCTCTGCAAAGATTTTCCGTCAATCCTCTATTCAGTCCGGCCTAAAGAAACAGGGCAAATGAGCAAATAAATGCCTGAGGATAGAAATGGCAAACCAAAAATGGAACTGAATGAATGGAATGGCACTTGACATCATAATCACGTCCCCGTTATTCTGTTTAACCAGAACCACACGGTGCATCACAGATTCCTTTTCTAGAGACACCGTGTCCAAACACTGAAACGGGGTTAGGAAACCGGTGACCTTTTACAAGATCCAGCCCAACTGAATTAGATGTGGGATTTTACTCTTACACTGGGAATAGGTAACAACAGCCAAAACATAAAGGAAAATGTGATCATAGCGCAAAAACGTATTAGAGAAAAGCACACAAAATTAGCCCAAGTTGAAGTGTTTAAACATGATGGGACATGATTGACCTGTTTGACACAGAAGAATAAAAAAATATATATATCCTACTTCTTTCCCTTCTTCTATAAACCTATTCTGAGGGGGAAAAAAAACTAATAAAATATATATTTTTTAAGTTTACAAAAAGGTTCAACAGGAAATGAAAGCACATGCAAAGCAGTAAAAAATGAAATAAATTAATTAAGTTGAGAAGGTTAAAAGCGCATACAAAGCAGTATAAAAATTATTATTATTATTATTTATATATTTTTCTTTTACAGAAAAAAAAGATTGAGCGGAGAATGTAGCGATGAAAAAAAAAAAAGTATGATGTAAAATAATTTGTTAGTTATGTTAAATTTTTTTTTTTTTTTTTTAAGTTAACTGAATAGAGAAGAGTAAAAAGGAAAAGGAAAATAAAAGAAAAGAAAAAAGAAAAAATAGGGAAAAATGTTAACCGGATATAGATAGAAAAGAGGGAAATGATTTGCTAGTTAAAAAAGAAAAGGTAAAAGTTTTCAAACAGGGACGAATACAAACTAGGGGTGACGAAGACTTAATGAAGACGAATGTATCGATCAGATGCAGCTTAGGGAATGAAGGTTTGAACAAGGCATTTAAATTACATTTAAATGAAAAGGATGTGACTGGAAATGCAGAACAGGTAGGAGTAATTAATATACTGGGTAATCAGATCCCCCGTGACCTAGGGCTTGTTTGGGGGAGGGGGGGGGGGGGGCTTGGCCTAATATTTTCGTCTTAATGCATAATCTTTTATTAGTATTTATTAGTGTACGTAACGTTTAGCCATACAGATAAATCACCTCTATCTCTTAATAATTACAAGCCAAAAGTATTACTGACCCTGCTAGCTCTGTCGCCTGTCACCCTATGTTCCTTGGCGGCCCTGGTGCAGATGGTAAGAGCGGGGTGGGAGGAGTCATAGTTATAAGCCCAATGGCTGAACCCCTGAGTGAGTATTAGCCTTCACGGTGGTCACCCCCCAGTGAGTGAGTGTGTGAGTGAGCATATACTCCAGGCCAGGTGTACTGTACCGTCCTGCGGCTGCCCCTGCCTCTGCTGCAGCTTTTTACGTTTGACGTAATCGTGGTCGATCGGAGTGACCGTGCACGGAGGAGAAGTCACACCTGCCGCACCGTCGCCGGGCAACGACGTCATGACGGGCACGCCGCTAGTCGCCGAGGGCGCCGCCGCCGCCGCCGAAGTCACAGCTGATGAGGAGTGCGAGTCGTCATCGTTTAACGACGGATGTTTCTTCCTGAGGGAACATGAAGATTGACTCAGTATTTAAAAACATTATAGTACAATACAAAGCCAGTACAACACAATGTGTGTGAATACACACACATACACACACACACACACACACACACACACACACACAAAATCTCACAATAGTGAGTATACCCCTCACATTTTTGTAACTATTTTATTAGAGATTTTCATGGGGCAACACTGAAGATTTGACAATTTTATATATATATATATATATATGTGTGTATGTAAAGTAGTCTGTCTATGACTATGTATAAAAGTGTTAATTTGCTGTGCTCTCAAAATAACCAAAACTCCGCTAAACCACTGGTGGCAAAAGTGGGTATGGCCAAGTGAAAATGGCCAAATTGTGCCCAATTAGCCATTTCCCACATTAGTGGTACAAGGCGTGAATGGGGAGCAGGTGTGTTAAATTTGGTGTTGTGGTGGAAATTAATGGTGGCCATACATAAATTAGGGGATACTTGAGAAAAAACTAAACAAAAAAAACCAAAACAATAT
>JAUZST010007184.1:0-14350 GCA_034779995.1 Parotocinclus haroldoi | reverse complement strand
TAAGGTCCTAAATTTCTTTACTTATCTATGAAACCTTTATATTTCTCGTTTATTAGTATCTTAGCAATAGTGTGTACAGGGTAGTGATCGTCACGCGATTTTGAACACAAACTGAACTTTCCAACAAATCCCGCCCTCCAAGTTGCTATTGATTAATATTTTGAATGACGTTTGTTTGAACCAATCGTAGTTAATAACGCAAGGCCGGGCTCTGCCGTGGCTTTGCGCATGCGCTGTAGTAGGCTACGTCAGCTTGTGGTTGAGGTATTCTGAGTGAGATCTACGTGGCTTTTATTTAAGCTTCGGTGCTCGTGTGGTAACGGTTTTGAGCTCTGATTTATTAAAACAGGTAATATATTTTATGCTATTCGCTTTACCTCGATCGGTTTCATACTCTCCGTTGATTATTGTTTTAACTAGAGAGCAGTAACGGTGTGTATATGTGTCAATTAATAAGTTTAGCTAGATTAAAAGCCAGTTCGACTGCATTAGCATTAGCTCCAAGCAGAAGCGTTATGTTTGTAGTTTTTCAAAAGTAAACGTTATATATTAAGTAATGATTTAGCTGTTGCTGTCCTATCGTTATATACATCATGAGAAGCTCTTTTAACTCGTTATAACCAATTAATATACAGTTTAATACTGAGTACGTGAGTAACTGTGGCTGATTATTATTCGAATAAATCTTTAAAAATAGAGTACTACATAGGGAGCGTAATTACACTTTAGTAACTACGCAGTGCACTATATAGGGAGTAAGGGGTGATTTGTATTACTTTTGTAGTTATTAATTCAAATATTGAATTCTACTCTTGTTTCTGTTAAACAAATTAATTGTAAATAATTAAGTGTAACGAAAAGTAAATTAAACACTGGTTTTAGATTTGTTTTATAGATTTTTCTTATTTCTTGCTTTTCTGATTGATTGTGTGAATTGTAAAGAAAAACATGAATAAAAATTGCACTATTTATTGTTTTTGTTTTATATATATATATATATATATATATATATATATATAATTTATGCATTATTTATTATATGTACTGTATATGTATTATGGGAGTATTTTCATTAGTGATCTCAGACCTTTGGCCCCACTGTACGGAGAGCTCTATTGTGTATCACTTATAAGATATGTGCATGTTTTTTGTTTTTCTTTTTCCTTCCCTTAGTCCAGAATCATTATGGATCAGGTTATGCAGTTTGTTGAACCCGGTCGTCAGTTTGTAAAAGATTCCATCCGGCTCGTCAAAAGATGTACCAAACCTGACAGGAAAGGTGAATAGATGTTCTTATACCCTCTAACAGCTTTGTATAACGAGTTTAGACTATTATTAGCAGCCACTAAATAATAATATTATTAATCAAAGCCAATGTAATGTAATGAAACACTGTGGGACTGTGGTAGCCTAGCGGGTAAGGTCCAGGGTTCACATCCCACCCAAAAGCTGCCTCAGTTGGGTCCTTAAGCAAGGCCCTTAGCCCATGATTGCTTGGATTGTAAGACAATCTCTCTAGCAGATGCTCTGGATAGGGGCGTCTTCTAAATGCCGTAAATGTAAAATGCCACCATGAAACGTGATGTGGAGATTAAAATTTGGACTCCCTGAGCAAGGCCATTAACTCACCACTGCTTGGATTGTAACTGGACTGTATGAGTTGTAAGTCGCTCTGGATAAGGGCGTCTGCTAAATAATGCAAACACCAAGAGGAGCTTAAGCCTGACTCGATCCACCTTAAACCAAATGATCGAGATGAAGTGACATCATGTAACAAAACCTGAGGATTTTATTCCCATATTTGAGATGAATGGCTGCAGAATGGTGTCACCGTAATGGACTATAAAGTTTATTTTGAAAAAATTTAAGAATGTTCTTAAGCTAAAAACTCGTTTTTTCGTAGATGCAACATCTTTTATTTATAATAAACATACACCATTTCATCTGAGCTGATAATCACATAAGATGTTGTTTGTCTGCGTGTGTGTGTAGAATTCCAGAAGATCGCCATGGCAACAGCGATTGGATTCGCCATCATGGGTTTCATCGGCTTCTTCGTCAAACTCATCCATATTCCCATCAACAACATCATTGTGTAAGTTCTCTACACACACACGCACACACACACACAGGGTCCGTACTGAACTTAATAAAAATGATTCTAATAATGATAAACACATTCCTGGGTAATTTTGACGTTACTTTTCTGATCTGCAGCGGCGGTTAAATCTGCTTCGTTTGGACCCCGGACACCGTATGGAGCGCTGGATTGAGACTGACATTGTAAATGTATTCATTGTTGTATTTTATAAAATCTCTCTGTGTTAATAAATCAGATTAATTAAAACCACAAGTCTTTATTAAAACACCAATTAATTGGTTGAATGATAAGGCACGTATTCCTGTTCCTCCTATGCTTTAGTTATTCCTCTTTGATTCCCATGGTCCATAGAAGAGCTCTGTCTGTGCTGATCACCACAGGTTCCCGCCCCTCCCTCTCAGGCCGGTCCTCGTACGTGTTCGATGTGCTGACCAGTTTACCGAACTCCAGCACCTGCTCATCTGGAAACAGACAGGATTGAGTAGTTAGTGGGAGCTGGACGAAACACTGACCCCGTAGTCTTATTGTAACCTAAATATAAGGGGTATTATAATCACAGTAACACGATACGTAAATCATAGGTGAAATGACCTGATTCTTTTGCTTCTGGAAGCCAAAAATGCATCGAAAGACAATTAGGAACGCCACAAATTCAGCAAGATAAAGCAGATACACTCTACTGTCCCAGCCGGGGGCACCCTGGCATCTTCAGTCTGAACTGATCTAAAGTGCGGCCTGAACTCGGACCCGGATCTCTGACTAAAAAACAGAGTAATCATTCTGCAAAAACAACAAAGTCTTAAGATGCAATGCTAAAATGGTGCTCGGATTATAAACCTCAGATTTTAATTTAATGCAATTCCATTTTTGAACATTAGAAGGCGCAGTCACACCGACACCGACGTACACAGCCTGAGAACCCGGGGAATTAAAGATTCAGCTCACAAAAATGAGGAAATATTTCAAAATGAAACGAGTTGTACATTAATTCAAATTACATTCACAAATAGATTTAATGTTTTATATATATATATATATGTGTGTGTGTGTATAAACACTCACTTAAGTTCCATTTGAGCCCTGAGGTGGTGGTGATGCAGGGGCCGCCCACTGGGACCAGACCACACCAGTCACCCTCCAGTCCCGTGTTTACATGCAGCCGATGCTTCCTGTCCTGAGAATCCAACAAAAACAGCAGGGTGTGTTCATTAGGGTTTGCTCGTTCGGGTTCGTGTGTGAGGATTTACTCGTTAGGGTTTACTTATTAGGGTTTGTTTGTGAGGGCGTGTTCGTTAGGGATTCATCGTTAAGGTTTTCTCGTTAGGGCGTGTTCATTAGGGTTTGTTTCTTTAGGGTTTGTGTGTTCGTTAGGGTTTACTCGTTAGCGTTTGTAAAAACATCTTGTCTGTAGAAGATATATTAATTATAACTTGTGTTTATTCAAACAATTTCTTCTTTATAAACGATGAGAATAATTATACAGGTTTGTTATGAGTTTTTCGGTCGGTGCAGTGATTACCTCTCGGAGGAGGCAGGCCAGAGATGAACCCTGGATAACCACCAGCGGGATTTCTGTCATCTTCTGAGCATGGAACAGCGTCTCGACCGTAGCCATGATCTGATCGAATCGCCCAGCCAGGCCTCCCAGCGTCACGATGCAGTCCAGCTAGAAAAACATCAGCAAGCCATCAGTTTGGTTTAGGAGCCCATGCCCTTCTGCTCTAAAGCAAGGACGGAAAAACATGAAGGCAGCAGAAGTGTGGTGATTATCTCCCCCTCCCTGTGATGCCCTCGTACCCGTATCGCTCTCGGCACTCTGACACCAGCTCCGTTTAGGATGCAGAGACGGTAATCAGTGCATCTGAACCTCTTTCTCTCTCACACACACACACACACCTTCACCCCCCACAGCTCTGTTTAAAGAGTCAGAGCTCTGACACCTAAATTGGACCCATTACTGTACAGCGGTAATTACAGTGATGCTCAAGGCAACGACTCCGAAATCTAAAACCTCAGGCTGATCTGACCTTCTTCAACAGCAGCCTGATACTGTTCAGACGGTTGTGATATCAAATCCCACTGTGAGTGGCTCTGGATGGCCACCAAGAGACCCAGAATAAACCAAGCTAACCCAAACAAAACCAAACTAATCCAAACAATACCAAATCCAACCAAACAGAACAAAACCAAACTAAACTAAACAAATCCAAACAAAAGGTCGAGCCCAGGTCCGAGGTGAAAGTGTGAGCCGATGGGTGTGTTTAGATCTGACCCACACACTGGAGAATCAGCAGGGCGAGAGTGAGCAGAGTGACATTCATCAGATAGCCTGTCAGAGTCCACACACACACACACACACACACACACACACACACACTGACAGCCGATGTTAATCTGACATCCAGGATGCACAGCAGTAAACACACACTTTATCTCTCCATGGAGGAAGGAAGGGAATCAGAGTAAAACCTCACACTCCTGCTGACCCCTATCATCTTCCACATCCTCTTCAGAATAGACATTCATAACATTCATATTCATTATGCTTTTATAGCTAAGAAAGAATAATCAACAGCTCCAAATTTAAGAGCAAACTCAAATGAATCATCCTGACAGATTTTTCTTACCTTTTTACTTCTTTACTCGTTGAAGCAGAATACACACACTCAACTTTTATAACATCCTTATTAAACAGTTAATAAGTCACTAAAACATTTCTCAGTTAAGTTTGTATTTCATGTGAGACTAAATATTGTGTAAAAGGTTTAAATCTGAAACTCTTCATCACACTCTTTAAAATGTTTGTTCCTTTTAATATAAAAACATAAAACCTGCATCAGAAACTAAAGTATCTCAATAATAATATTTTATTCATAAGCGCCTTTCAAAATACTCAAGGACAATAAAAAATAAATTAAAAGATTACATAAAAACCAGCAGGTCAAAAAAGATAAAAAGCATACAACAAAAAATGATGACTAATACTTATATAATAATAATAATAATAATAATAATAATAATAATAATAGTGAAGAAATAAAATCTTCTAAAATTAGTTCTTTCTTAACTTTATTATTTAAAAAAAAATACACAATGTTGTTATTCTTCTTTAAACGTTTCTGAATTCTAAGAACAAGCCGTTTTCTAGAAATTGTTTTCTTCACTTTATAATAGAATAAAAGCTCAAGATAATATCTGAGAATAAGAATTGAATTTAAGATTATTTTGTTTGTTGTTTGGAAGCTTTTGTGATTCCGGCCCCACACTCGCTCAGCGTGTTCAGTGCCGCCCCCTTCTGGTAATTGTTGTTTATAATATTTATATATTATATATTTATTTATTATATATATAAAACCAAACCATTTGATGACATCACTCCTGTTCTAACCTTACTGCACTGGCTCCCAGCACAAAATGCTAGTATTAATATTTAAATCCTTCCACTCTATCTCTGCAGTTTAGGACATTTCTACACTCGTACCCGGTCGCTGTGTTCCACTGATTTGAACCTTCTCTCTGTCCCTTTAATGTGGCTCCTCCCTCTGTCACTCTTGTCTGCTTTTACTCTATCAGAATTGAAATCTCTCCTAAAAACCTTTCTGGTTTCTCCTCTATAACTCTATGCTGTGTTTAATTCTATTGATCTCTGGCTCGTTTATGCTGAGCGTTGATTGCATTTCATTGATGTTGTTTTATTGTAAAATGTCCTCGGGTTCTGTGACAGGTGCTATATCAGCTAAACTTATTCGTACCTGCACTCGCCGTCTCTCCGTCTCCTCCAGCATGATGGCCAGGCATTTGGTGAAGTCTGTCAGGTCCTGATCTGCTGTTTCAATCAGCCTGCAGCCCTGAGAACCCCAAACAGAGATAGCTTTAAATCCTCTTCTGTCTGACATCATCCAGATTTAACAGGCTTTTACTATATGGCCAAAAGTATGCAGACACTTCTTATGAGCCAATAGGGTCTAAATAAAGTATCCCAGTTTAATAGGTTTCACTTCTGAAGTCCTAAAGTCAGCCAAGGCTTACTGTCCAACATGAGCACATGCCCAGGTGGCAAAGCGGTCTTTCCTGGGTAAAAATACCTGGGTCAGACATCACATGCGGGCACAATTAGCTGGCGGGGATCATCCAACATGACCACTCACCCAGGCCTTACAAACCAAACTGTGAGATGAGATGTGTGATGATATCAGATAAAGACTGATTCATAATGCATAATCATCCCCTTTAGAAGGACTTCATCCTAAAACCGCAGATGTTCTGTGATTAGAAAGTTTAAAACCATTTTTTACTGAAAGTTTTGAAAAGTTCTCCAAAGCCCAGGCAGCATCTCCCTCAGCACAATGAGCTTTTTATTCTCCCGTGTGTAAATGGAAATGCGCTTCTCGTTGCAGGAACTCTCTTCCAGATGTCAGGCAGGACTGAGAGGAACATGGCTCTGTTCTGCCTGAGCAGATACGTCTCCACGCTCCGATCCAGGTGACTGCTCATTCACAGCGGGTGTTACAAACCCAGTGTCTGATTCCCTGCTGAGGGACTCGTTCACATTCAAATATGCACGCCTGCTAAATCAGTGCGGGATTCTCACAAACGCTCCGGGCTGCGACCTGCACCTGCGCTGTGTTTCTACGTGCAATCCAATTTAGATCGAGAGATAAAAGTGAATCTGCATTCCAGACGAATGCACTGGATCTGGCTTAGGACAGGAGTGCTGATCAAATATCAGTTTGACTTCTCGTTTTTTTCCCTAATCACGATTACAGACAGAATAAATACCTTGTGAGAGTAGTAAGCCCTGACCTCAGGCATAATGGAGTCAAAATCCCCGCTTATGTAGTCTGGTAAAAACCTTCAGGGATAAAACAGGAGAAAAAGAGAGAAATAAAGATTAAAACTCATTTTTGGAAGGTATCAGAACTTTATATAAACATTGCAGAGACGTTCGATTTTTCCTGCAGACTTAATCTTTTTTTGGTTTTGGCCCCTCAGTGGTGATTGCTCTACCCTGGGAGTTCCCAAACGCTGCCCCTAAGGCTTCTTACTAGATATATGAGCACGACTGGTCACACCCAGGTGATTTAAACACCCCAAATCAGACCATAACAGAGCAGAGGGGTGTAAACCAGCCCTGCTCTCTGTAATGGTATTTATTTATTGGAATCACACACAGGTTTTCTTGATTATTTTACTGTTACAGAGCTGTGATGAAACAGACAGGGTGATGCCCTCGTCCAACCCCATCCTCAAATCTTAAAGGGTCTACATTCTCAAATACGAAGAACTGTGGATGAGAAGGAAAGCGCTTTGATTTCAGAGCTCATAAATGATCTACTCATTAAGGGTCATTAAATGCACATTTACTTGAATTCGTTTTAAACAAAAAGAGAAGAGATTCCTAGAAATGAAAAGAAGTTTAAAAGTGTAAACAAATTGCTGTAGTGTAGCTTCAGCGTATCTTAAATACCCAAGTGAAAACCTTTCTATAAAAATGGAAACAAAAGACGTTTTTACGTTGTTAGTCCCCTGCAAAAAACAAAAATAAAACACTGAAAACAGAAAAACTTCTTGACCCTAACTCATTTTGAGGCGCAGATCAAAGGCGGGCGTACACAATGACACCTCGTACACGCTCATTTCCTCGGAGCAGGAAAAAGAAAGCTTATTTGCAGCTGTAAATCCTGGATATTTCCCCCCGGATCCGTCTCTGCTCCACCAGAGTTAGTGTGCTGATCTAAACATGCATCTCTGCTTATTGGTTCCTCATCACACTCCCACATGGATGAGAAACGTTAGATAACCTTTATCCCAGGCGGGTCAGCAGACACGTTAAAGTGGAGTTAAATAAGCTCATTCCTCTTGGTATCAAACCTTGAAATTCGGTGCTGGATTCAGGAATGAAGCTCGGTTCGTCCTGATCATCAAACTGTCACTTACGGTTACGAGTCATGTGAAGGGGTAATCACTGTAAACCAAATCATTTAGGCCACAAGGAATGTAACATATAAACATTAAAAAATAAAATAAATTAATAAAAATTAGTTGAGTCTTGTATATGATCAGGTCAGGCTTTTTTTGTGTCTTTAATTCTTCTTTCCTTTTTCCTTATTTGAGGATTTTCCTTTCCACTGTCACCTTAGGCTTGTTCAGTTTGGGACTGGCCCAAGATATTAAAAAACTTAGTTTTTCTTAAAAATTTGGAAGTATAATATTGACCTGCTACAGATTGCAGTTTTGGAAACTGTAATCATTTCATAAGGCAATACTTTACAGTATTATATTTACATTTACATTATTTAGGAGACACCCTTATCCAGAGCGACTTACAACTCAGCTTTTGGTAGAGACGGGATTTGAAGTCCCATAACCGCTGGGCTACGGCAGTCCTTTATGAAATCGATCTACTTGTATCTCTGTACCAAGGGCTGTGAGCTCTGCTGACCTTCTGGGGCAGGGTTTGGTCCTTTTTTTGGGCTACTGTCAAGCGTTCCCTGCAAGCTCTGTAATGCTCTAGAATATTCAGTGCACCTTTAGAGCCCAAATGATTTATAGGAGCAGCCTGTATGTAATGAGATGAGATTAGGGTGATACAGTGTTATAGCTTCCAATCCACCATCTGAGGGAAAGGTCAGCGTGCTAACGACGTCTCGGAGACTAGTGGTGTTCTGATTGATCGTTCATCGCTCTTTATTGGACAATTTCCATTCAAAAGTATATGATTGGGGTATGCCAACCAATGCCTTTCATCACAAAAAGCGATCCCTGTAGCTCAGACTTTGCAGCCTGCGGACGTCCTGTAGTGCACCTTTTGCAAAATACCCCGTGGAGGAAGCATGTTAAGATGTTCCAACACAACGAATTAAACTCGACATAAAGCACAAGCACTTAGCAGAGTATGGTGAGTTTTCCAGACTCACCGCAGAGGATAAAAGGAACAGTCAGACAGCAGGTAATGCAGCCAGCACTCACCTGTATGAGCGATTGGTATTGATGATTGGTATTGGTTTGGGTGATCGATATGGGTGATCAGGGTGAGGGAGGGTGTAGGGAGGGTGAGGGAGGGTGAGAGAGGGTGAGAGAGGGTGTAGGGAGGGTGAGGGAGGGTGTAGGCAGGGTGAGAGAGGGTGAGGGAGGGTGTAGGCAGGGTGAGGGAGGGTGAGGGAGGGTGTAGGGAGGGTGTAGGCAGGGTGAGGGAGGGTGAGGGAGGGTGTAGGCAGGGTGAGGGAGGGTGTAGGCAGGGTGAGGGAGGGTGTAGGCAGGGTGAGGGAGGGTGAGGGAGGGTGTAGGCAGGCGTTGTGTCAGAATAGGGCGTTTGAACCTCAGCCTTGGTGGCGGTTTGCAGGAATGGTAAAACAAACAACGAGCAGAGTGATTTATTAATGTGATTAGGCTGGAGTGGTGAATTCGACAGTCAGGTCTGAACCTTCCTGATCACAGCCGCTTTTGATTACTCTTTCCTTCTGATAGCAATTCAGCCCCGGTTAAAGCTTTCCTAAAAGAGCCTCTTCTCCCCACGTCCCCACCCCGGGAGATTTATTCACCCTTCAGAATCGCTCAATCACAACAAACCTGCTCGCAATCTTGACGAGTTCCCCTTGACGGTTGTGACTGCGCACATTAACTGTCAGGAAGAGAGACGAAGGTGCGGTTATGACGGCTCCCAGGAACGCCGGCTGATTATAGAGGCATCAGAGGGGCGCAGCTCCGACAGCTACAAGTGATTTGATGGATGAGCGCAGAGTGAATGCATGCATATATTCAAAAGCGAAGGTTTTTTTTTACTGTAAGCTCCTCTGAGCCGCCGCTGGCTCTGCTTACGCAAGAACAAAGAATGCTAATGTGCTTAACAAATTGTTAAACCCTTCATGAATGAAGCTCGCCTTCGTTAAGTCCCTCAAATACGGCCTGATTTGTTATCTGGTTCCAGAACACGCGTGTTACTCGTACAAATTAGTGACAAGGTCTGCTTAAAGTCTGCGCCTTAAATTCCATATTTTGTTGATTTATTTATTTTAGTAAATAAATAGTTTTGAGGATATAGGGCAGCTTCAGCTCACATTCACATCAACCATCAGAATGGGATGATATGGGATCCCAGTGATTTTGACCATGGTATGATTGCTAGTATTTTCACACGGCAGTCTCTAGTTGCTCCCAATGGTCGAAAGCACGCCACACCTTAAAGCAGTTGGGCTACAAGAGCAAAATACCATATCAGTTTAGGTACGAACTGGAAGCAAAAGCTGCTTTGGGTAAGGGCTCGCCAGAACTGACCAATGGAAAACTCCAACAAGGTCCTCACAAGGTTTTTTCGTTTACGGATTTTCCTTTTCACTGTTACCCTAGGTTCAATCTGGCTAAAATGATAGGGCTGCCCTAAGATAAAATGTGCCCAGTCTCGACGTTACCCTTTAATACCAGTTAAGCATAGTTTAAACCCACAGCCTACCTGGATATTGCTGCTGATCATGTGCACCCAGTTATGGCCACAGATAAATACACACAGCAAGATAACGCTCCCAAAACCGTCCCTGAGCTCAAATATTCTCCACCCCTCACAAGAGTTTCATAGGCTCCTAAAACTCCACCTTACCCCTCTCAGTAAGGAAACCCTGAAAATAGCTCCTGCTTACCGTTCCTGCTGACCCTCTGTGAGCCGGTAAAGATGGTTGGCGCCTCCGTCGGCACACGCCCGGATCATGGCTGTAATGATAAGCAAACGTAAACACACTGAGTCCCCATTAGGACTGGCCTTAATAACAGCACCGGGGAATCATTTAACAAACAGTCACTTAGAATCCAGGAACTTTATGAGGAACCAGAGTCCAACCAGCAGGAGACAGGTTTATAAATGATTAAAAATCACACAGTCCTGATTTACAGTTACAGTTTAAAGTTTAAGATGTTGTCCTGTCTGAATCCTAAAACACAATAAAGCTGCTGTAATTTTCTCTGCAGTAACAGGACAAAAATCAAAGCGGTACCAAGCCTGTCATTTTCAGCAATGTTTAACTCTTTGAGAAAATAAAGAGTAAGAAATCAGCGCTGATTGCAGGACGGATTGGAGGCTTGTAAATAAAGATTTCAGATTTCTCCACCTCACTTCGAGGGATTTTAGATTTTATTAGAAGAGTTTGCTCCTGCTGATTTATCGCACTTTGTTCCCTTTTTTAAATAGCCGGGCCGAGCAGATAAAACACACAATAAGAACTTAATCATCCATAATTATTTTTAACTGATCATTAAACCCTGACTGAAAATGATCCAGAATGCAGGACTAACAAAGCTTTGGCTCTTTTTAAATGGACAGGGGTTTGTCCTAAATTTTAAATTAAGACCTCACTACGAGCGAGTTCCTTATCAGATTTAGAAAGGCAGACACAGAAGAGGATTTTCTCTGATTAAACTCGGAATCAGCCAGATTTACAGGTGTCTTATTACTAATGAAAACTTTGCTCCAGAACTTTTGAGCTGAGAGACGCCTGCACCTGTCCTTAATTAGGACTGCATCAAAACCCCGTAATTAGACTAACGCATAACGCTGAGTCCCCTCAGACCAGCACCCCTCAGAGGCCTCCTGGTGTACTGCTACTAAAATCAGAGCAGTTCTCCTGAAATGATCTGCCTTTGATCATCGGGTCCCGGGGAACAGCGGCGACAGTGATGCGCCCTCGCAGGGTTTTACTTCCAAGGCTTTTTGGAGAGAGGAGGAGCACCCCCGTTACGTTCACTCCAGGCTAAACCATCTGGAGATCTGAACCGTGCCACCAGCTCCACACCTCTCCTCGCCCACCTCTCTCCTGGCACCCCATCCCGTGAGAAACCCTCTCTAAAAACTGGAAACAAACTTTTACAAACAAGGTGGAGCTCAACTTTAAAAATCCATCAGGTAAATAAAGTCTAGAGTAAAGCTTTGGTACCTCTAAAATAATGACATCAAAATGTATTAATGCAAGAAATCCGAATCTAATGCACCGCTATAATGATTCGAAAATATCATTACCAAATCTGACCTGGATTACAACAGGAGGGCTAACATATAAAGAACCCGCAGGCATAATTCAGCCTGATTCATCTGTGAAGAAATGAAGATACAGCCACAGTAAATCTATGTACATGTTTATCTTTAAACATTTAAAACATTTAAACTTTGCATATAACATTATCCCACAAATTTATTTTCTGTTCTTTTGTGTGGTTTGGGTCCAGACTGCCTAAGTAACTACATTTAATCTGGTTCCATTTTACGGTTTTTAAAAGCAAGTTCCAGATATTTTAGATCTGTGATGCTGTGCTGATGGAATATGAATAAAGTAAAAGATCAATAAGCAACTTTGAGAAAATCCTGATCTTTAGTGTGCAGAAATTAAAAGCTATCGTAATAAGTACATATGCTAACAGTCTCGTATTGGATCCATAAGTCATATTCAAGAGCAGATCTCCGAGTTCCAGATCGGACTGTGACGGATCAAAGCCGGAGAGACGCAGCAAATCAAACGAGGAGGCATTAATCACAAAATCAATACCTTTATTCCACAGCACATGGAAGAATTGGGACTCCAGAGGTTGATTTAGGATCAGCAGGCCAATCTTCTGACTTCCTGCAGGAAATAAAAACAGTGGGCTTTGTGGTACAGTATCATTCCCTTCTCTTTATATTATTACAATCAATTAATCTTACAGAGAGACTGTACACTATTCTTCTTATTATTAATTATTATTATTAATTACATAAACCTGACAGTATTATTGAACAGAATAGATATTAGCTGCTGGGTGATATGACCTTAAATCCATTTCACCATTGGTTGATTTTTTTTATTCTATGGTACAGCGATGAGAGCGAGATACAGCGAGAACAGTACAGAGAATATGAGAATGCAGCTCTGTTCTCAGGAGCAGACAGTTCACAGTTTGCACTCGTTTGATCTCCCAAATCAGATCCTAATCTAATTACGGTGAGCTGAATCAGATCTGATGGGGCTATGACCACGGGACCCTCCAGCTCTCCTCCAGGCTAAATGTCTCATTTCAGAATGTGTATTAGAAAAGAAGAAGGGTTTGCGTTATTGTTATTTAAACAGTAAGTAGTTTACTCAGGCATGTGTTTTGGATAAGATTGCTCAATTAAAACACCTTAATTAACATACAGCCAATTAGTTACAGATTTGCAGACGTCATTTGCAATTTAAAACAACTAGAAATAAACATGAATTCACATTTCATAATTAAATACAAACTGATATTCAAAACACCTCCAAATAATCAGGTCCATTCTGTTAAAGCGCTTTAGGTAAAAACATAAAAAACGACCTTGAGTTCTGAGGATCGTTTGAGGTTCCCTCATTAACTGGGCTGGAGATGATTTATTATATATCACAAAGGAAAATCAATGACTTTTGTACGACTGGACTAAAGTTACTCTGTAAGCAGGTCGGGTTCGTTACTAATAAATAATCAAACTCTTCATTTTTCTCAAGCATATACTGCCTTTGAGTCTCCACAAAGTGTTCCTTAGCTGTTTAATTCCAGGGTTACCAGATTGTGGAACTAATCCCAAAGTTCTTATCCCGAGCTGATAGGGTCTAATAATGTACAATCTAAGCACTGCTGGTCCGGACCTTGCTCTAGGGCCCAACAGTGGTAGGGTGGCAGCTCTGGAGATTGAACCTTGGACTTTTTTTGCCCCGCTGCACTGCCACTGTCCTAACGCTGTGTAATAACTCACTCATTACATTCACAATGTGCATACCCACGCTTTTATTACTGGTTTGATCTATTTTGTTAGATAATGAGTACAGAAGCTCTGTGTGTGTATGTATGTGTGTGTGTGTGTGTGTGTGTGTGTGTGTGTTCAGGTTCAGGCTGTGTAAGAGAGTTTCATGTAAAAACCTGATGGAAGCAGGCAGTCTAACGGCATGAAGTCGTCCATCGCCCTCACACGGTCCCTTCTGCCTATAAAATAATATAAAATATGGACAGTGTCTGGATACTTTTGCTCATATAGTGTTATAGTGTAAATGTTACTCTTAAGGCATTACTAATACTATTATTCCATCTGATGTGATAAGTTGCCATAGTAAATAGCTGAAACTTAATATATTTTTTTATCTTACAGTTATAAGCCTTTGATTTATAATAACACTTCAAAACATAACGTCAATGCGTTCGGTTATAGTTTGTAATCCATTTTTGGTCTATAAACTACAAATCCCGGTGTTCCTCCGTAACAACCAAACGCCACAGTCC
>JAUZST010007183.1:0-14350 GCA_034779995.1 Parotocinclus haroldoi | reverse complement strand
TATATGTATATGCATATTAAATTTATGAACAGAATATTCAGCAAAAATCTTTTAATCAGGGTGCATGCTAAAACAAAACTCTTGCCTGAAGACCCTTGTACTGAAGGAGAGAGTACCCCATTATAAGCCAAACAAAATAAACTAGATTTTTATTCAGCTCCAGGAATAAAATTAACTTTGGGAAAATTTAATGTACTTGTTGCAAGATACATGGAGGAGGAAATGTTTCCGCTGCCTACTGCAGAAACACCGACAAAAAAAAAATACTGAAAAAGATAATAGTCACAGGAAAAATTGTACCATCGGACCATAAAACATTTGCAACCTATTTTAACATGGTATGCTAGAATTGAGTTTGAACTCAAGAAAACATTTGAAGGCTTAGAGTATTCTTTATCATCGTCATTTTATTTCGTAGTCATTTTATTTCCCATTAATGTACACTCAGCATCCCATCTTGACTGAAATGTTTGCTAATTAATTAAAAAAGAAAAACTGAAATATCACATGGTCATAAATATTCCTTGCTCAGTATTTAGAAGAAGCACCTTTTTAAGCTAGTACAGCCATGAGTCTTCTTGGGAATGATGCAACAAGTTTTTCACACCTTGACTTGGGGATTTTCTACCATTCGTTCTTGCAGTTCCGTCAGGTTGGGTGGTGAACGTTGGTATACAAGCATTTTCAGTTCTCTCCAGAGATGCTCAATTTGGTTTAGGTCAGGGCTCTGGCTGAGCCAGTCAAGAATGGTCACAAAGTTGTTCCGAAGCCACTCCTTTGTTATTTAGCTGTGTTCTTAGGATCAATGTCTTGTTGGAAGGTAAACCTTCGACCCAGTCTGAGGTCCTGAGCACTCTGGAAGAGGTTTTTGTCCAGGATATGTCTGTACTTGGCTGCATTCGTCTTTCCTTTAATTGCAACCAGTCGCCCTGTCCCTGCAGCTGAAAATCACCCCCATAGAATGAGGCTACCACCACCATCTTAGTTCTCATAGTCTGGGAGTCTTTCATGTGTTTTTTCAAACTCTATGCTGGTCATCCCAAACTTCTTCCATTTATGGAGTCCACTGTGCTCTTAGGCCAGATCTGTGCCTTGCCAACTTTGGGTAGTTCCTCATGATTATCATTTGCATTGATATGCACTGTGAGCTGTGAGGTCTTATATAGACAGGTGTGTGCCATTCCTAATCAAGTCCAATCAGTTATCAATCAATCAATTAAATACAGCTGGACTCTAATGAAGGAGTAAACCAACTCAAGAATGATAAGAAAAAATGGATAGATTGGGATCTTCTGTCAGGAGGAGATGCTGAGTGTACATTAATGAGAAATAAAATGGACTTTTTGATTTTAGAAAATGGCTGCAATGAAACAAAGAGTGAAAAATGTAAAGGGGTCTGAATTATTTCCGTATCCACTGTATATGGAACATGCCAAAATTAAAGTTCCATGGGATGACAGCTCATTGGATAAACCCAAGATACTTGAATACTTTTTGCTGTGGAAAGGTTGCTCTAGCCTGTAAAATAATTAAGGGTTAGACATATATATGATGTCCTTGCCAGTGAAATCGAACAAGTCAATTCCTCATACAAGCTGTCACATAAAATCAATGCAACTGTAAATGACAATGGTTTTCATTTTATCAAAGCCTAAAGAATGCATGAGTTTCTTCCAAATGCAGTTTCAGATTCAAATGATGAGCCCAGGGATGAAGAGGTCACATTTACAGATGTTGGCCAGGTGCTCTCCTATAATTCAGAAGGGAAGTTTACTCTCCCTTTTCAAATGAAATGTGCTTCACATACACTTTGCTTTCTTAAGTAATGTTGAGAATTAAGAGAAATGACTAACAACAAACACTGGGTCCAGAATAGCCTACAGAAGTGTCATTGGGGAGTGTTTAGCTCTTTGGACAAAAAACTAGCCACTCAGCTATAGCCTCAGAGCTAGCTGAAGAAGTAACCAAAAGAAAGCTTACTGTACCCACTGCACCAAGACATAGAACTCATTCTATGATGCCCTGTCCCACATCCCGAGATCCCAGTCAAGGAGCTCCCCACAGCTGGGGCTAAAATGCATAACAGAAAAGGAAGTTATTCAGGAAATACTCCACATTATTAAAGTCACTCACTGCTGTACTAGACATATTGCAAGGAGAAGATAACTGCTACTATAACACACTTTTACCAACACTGGAGATTATCATGTCAAAGACACTGGCATTGGAGAATTGTGCATGTAAAAACATGTTGCAAATCCATCATTTAATATTAAGCATATTTTTGTATTTGTGACAGGCTACTTACTTTGTAAGCTGTTAAGCTACTTTTTGATTTTAGCAAATGGTTGCAGTGAAACAGACTGTAGCTGTTAAGCTACTTTTTGATTTTAGTTGTCAACTTGCCAAATATATGTGTAATGCAGGAAACCCACAAACAGGCATGCTACAATAATTATTAGATATCCATTGACATTCTTATCTGTTTCCTGAACTGGACTGTGGGAGAACCAGCACTAAGATTGCAGCATAGGCCGCAAGGCAGGAACAACTCTAGAAAGGGCTCCAACCCATCAAAGGGCACATGCACAGTCATACATACACTCATGATGTTATTAGCATCCTTATTATATTTTTATTATATAAAAATATTATTAGTAATAAAACTAAATGTCTGTGTGTGTGTCTCCTTATTATACTCACGCAGACACAGGGAGGAGATTCGAACTAATCACAGATAATACTCAGAACAGTCTACCTGGGATCAAACCTGGAACCTGTTCACTGTGAGGTGAAAGTGCTGCCCAACAACTCCTGATCAGAGAATGTCAATGACAGTGTGGTACACTGTAAAAGGGTTTTGCACGACCGTTCTCTAAATCAAACAAACTGTTAACAGTACTGTTATTTCGTATATTGGTTTATCAATACTAATAATAACAGACTTAATAATTGGTTGTGACGGTCATTACGTTCTAATATGGGTAACCCACGCGCTAATAGAACGTGCATTACGGTACAGTTCCGCACAGATGGCGATAGTACATGCGGAACCCCGCTGTCTTCGTCAGACAAAAGTTTGGAAGAGAAGCTGGTGGCTCATGCCTCGTTGTCTGTCTGGGTCTTTTTTCCAGGTCTGTACACGACTATTAAAACTGCCAAAAACGGAATGCGTGCCCTTTAGGGAAGTGTTTGTGAGGAGTTACTAGGAGGTGATAAGGGTAAGGGATCGAGTTTAAGCTCCGTAAATAAAGCCACGTGGGGTGTGAGCATCCACGTAAGCGTGTGCTTGTGTATGAAGCTCAGCATCTCAATCATATATCTTCCCGACGTGTTTCATTGTGAGTTTGTCCTGACAGGTTCTGGAAACTAGTTACTGTTTTATTTAATATATAAAGCTAAGTTTAAGGTTGGGCATTTGTGCTGATGATTACAAAGGGTTATTTATTTAAACGTTACTACCTCCAAGTGTAAATTATCGCACGTTTTAAGTGTAAGGACAGTTGTTCACTTAAGTAGAGCTCAGAAATGCTCAGGTTTTTACATTCCATTGATGAAAAATGCGGAAGTTGTATTGATGTTTATGTGTATGTATGTATATCTGCATTGCTAATTCTGTTCAATTGAACTAGTATGAAAAATGGACATCGAAATGGGTTTGTTGCACTAGGGAATATCATTCATGTCAAAATCTGTAATAAAGGAGACAAAAGTTTGGAAGAGAAGCTGGTGGTTCATGCCTCGTCTTTCTGGGCCTTTACTTTTTTCCAGGAAACCGAGGACATCGAATCACACATTATTTGTAACGACAGTCACAGCGCTTGAGACCCGTAACAACAGCAATTGCGAACTATATAAAAATACAACTATATAAAATAATGAAATAAAAAGAATCATAAATAAGCCATTAAGTAGCCTAAAACCGCCATATACGAACAGAGATTATCCTAGACAAACCTGATCCATATGGTTCTCCAGTAGTAGCGAGCAACTTGACCACATTGACTAATTATATGTTTCTCACAAAAATTTTGGGATATTTCAAAATGAAGTTTGTCTCTCTGATTGCTCATTAGTTTCTAGTTTATGTGTCCTTGGTCAAGGGTACTTGGTTTGCACATGAGTGCAAATGGACTGGTATCATCCATTGTCATGTAGCAGACATTTAGGGTTTATTTACACTAGGGACTCCGTACTGCGTCTGGATACGTTTGGCCCCCAAAGCAAGATTTGTTTGACTAGTGTGATCTCCACCTGCCATGTCGGTACAGGTACTGAAGGTAATGAAGAAATCAGCTGCCTCTGTAAAAACCCTCTTATGCATGCAGTATGAGAAAACCATTAGAAGATAATCAGAACATTTATTAAGGCAAATGAGAGGGCTGTGTGTCCGCTTGTCCAAACTGAAGCAAATAAAAGGCAGATAGTACGTACAACTATGAATTCTGTTTTGCTTTGCAAGCATGTCTTTAGTATCATGATGACGGAAGTGTGCCAGGGTGCAGATCATTTTAAAATGCATTGAGAGTGCACACCAGTGGGTGAGTGGGAAGAGGGGCTCTACCATGGTTCAAATAAATTGAGCTCAGTGCGAGTATGCCTTTAGTCATTTAGCAGACAATGATGACTTACAGCTGATACAATTCAAGCAATTGTTTTGACCCAACAGCTGTAGCTTGGCAGAGGCAGGATCTGAACACTCAAGTGTCAGGTCCACAGTCTAGAGGTATTACTGCTTCACCACCACAATCCCCCGTTGTCTGGGATCCTCCTGATTTTCAGAGTTTGCCTGGGTCAGATTGGCTGCGTCTATGGTAGCTCATTTTGAATTTATTTTGTATAGTATTATTAGTATTTAGACTTGATTCTCCATATCAGGCCCAGCGATAACAGACTGCATTTGTAATTGTGGAAAAAAGAAAGATCAATTGCAAAGACTGGATCTGTCTACAGGTGGAAGCAGAACACTGCAGTAGAGTTGGGAGAGGATGCCTGTTTATGTGTGTTTAATGTATTAACCTGCACACTAATGTTTATGGTAGTGTATATAAGGAAAGTTGTGAATTATCAAGTGATTTAAAATCTCCTCCATCTAAGAGCATTCTGTTCCGTGTTTTTATATTATATATGTGAGGCATATGCCAGAAACATAAGAAATAACTGACCAAGGACCTTCTGATTAACCCTACTTTAATATTACCTGCATATTTCATAGGGCTTCATCTCTGTACAATGTCCATCCTCCTCTTCCCCATGTGTTTGAGTTACATTAGGGTAAAATGCAATCTGTTTTATAAAAGTTACACTGTTAAAGAAATAACTTTTGCTGTATGATTTAACTGAATACATTAAACGTTTCTCTAAGAAATATTTATTAAATAATACGTCATACGTAGCCATAATTATACTTGCACTACAGTACACAATTACACACCTATTGTTTGTGATGGATTTTCCTTATTTGGCATGACTGCACTTTGGTATGCTTTACCATAAGCTCTTTAAAGAAACAATCATTTTGCAGCATTGACAGACCTTTTAAATGTCTATTGGCAGTATGATACTATTTTCTCAGTTTGCTTGCTGAGTTTTTTGTTTTAATTATGACAAATGCAAACACTCCTTGGTTGATGTAACACATTCCCCTTTGATCATTTGATGTGATGATTCCTTTACAGTTAAACATCAGACAGTGCAACATCTCAGCAGGGCTGCAGCTTCTGAATTCCAGCTAGCTGGATGATAAAGAAGAGAGATGTAAGGGTTATTATTAAATGCAGCAACCTGTGATTCATTGTGAGTGAGGGTGGATGGTGGGACAGGTGACCTGTAAAAACCTTGCACTCAATCCTCCACTGTAGAGCTGACTGCAGTAGCCACTTTAAAGTCCACTCACATTTCTTTTCCCTCTGTAGTGAGGAGGTATGCCTTTATTAGATCAGAGAATCGACAAATCTAATTTAGACTTCATATCATGAACAGCAATGTCTGCCATAATGTCTGGGAACATTTTTTGAATGCCCTTGCGGTTCATGTGGTGTACCCACCAAACTAGTTAACAAATTAAGGATTTTTTTCTTCTTTATTTACTTTTTAATACAAACTGGGTTTGTGTCACTTAAATTTGAAATACTAAATCTTATTACATTTCAAATGTTTGCAATGTTAAAAAAAATCTGGTGGAATTACATCAGCACTGCAGTACCATCTTAACACTGTGCCTCTCTCATTGATATATGTTGACAATGTTTCCTCACCTAATATGCAGCATGATCCCCTCAAACTAAGGTGAGGAAATTGGGGGGAGTTGGTGATAAATTTTATTGTGTAACATAAGGGAGAGTAAAGTGCTAAACGTGAATGAGTGGATGAATGAATAATTTTGTGGTCATACAAACCACAAATGTTTTCAAAATTATGAATATTCACGCTCTGAGTGTAGGTTCTAATTGGAACCTGTCCTTTTAAACTGCTGTATGGTTTCGGCCTCCATGCTTCAGCTCACTTTCAGGGTGTTGGCAATCTTCTTATAGCCTGGGTCACAACAATTTTTTTCAGATCCTTTGAGATATCCTCAGAGTTCTTTGCCATGAGCTGCCATGTTGTGCTTCCAGTGATCAGTATGACAAAGTGTGAGAGTGATTACACCAAATTCAACACACCTGCTCGCTATAATACTAAAGAGTCACATGATATTGGGGAGAGAAAATGGCCAATTGGTCTCAGTTTGTGTTTGTTGCCAGTGGTTTGGACATTAATGCCTGTGTTTTCAGTTATTTTAAGGGTACAGCAAATTTATACTGTTAAACAAGCTGTAGACTGTTGCCCCATGAAAAGATATAATGAAATAGTTGAGTGGTATACTCACTTGTGTGATATACTGTATTGCACACACTCAGATAGGGCCAATTTAGCACAACCAATTAACCTAATGCATGTCATTGGGCTGCTGAAGGAAACTGGAGTAAACCCATGCAGGATCCAGATCCATCCACCCTTGGAACAAACTCACGACCTTTTTACTGTGAGGCAATGGTGCCACCCACTGAGCCACCCCAGTAGTTAAATAAAATTCTGCTTTTGTGTGCATAACAAACCATGTTAGAAAAGCTTTTCACAAAGGTCTTTCATTAAACACTGCAATAAACATTATTATTAATATTATTAAGACTTTATATGCTGAAGAGCCAGTTGAATAAATATTTAACGCAAAAGAGAACATTACTTTTCAGTATTTGCTTATATTTCATTCAGCAGCCTTTATATAGGAAAGAGTGCAAAAGAACATAGTTTTCTTTCTAATAAACATAATATAATCTGTAAGACTATAAGTGAATGTCTTTGAGGTCTAAAATCTGCTCAGTACATCCTGAAAGAAGCACAAACTTTGTGTCATTTATTGGGTTAATTTTAGTAATTGAAAAGTAATTTTCCACCTTAGTACCATCATATTCATTTTTTGACCACACCTCACTTGCAATAAGAAATACTTTTAACTCCTTAAAATGTATTATGCTGATATGTACACAACTGAATGGAAATATAAAATAATAAGAAAAGTTGAAAAAAGTTTCAGTAAACAAAAGAAGAAAATGTATTGACACAAATAAGTAACTCTTGACATTAATTAAATTAAGTTCCAATGAAAATCAACTACTTCTGAGTGGTACTGGTTTAACTTTCTGAGAGCACTAGAAGCGAAACCATGCCTTATGGAAGCCACAGAGCAGAAGGACCTTCCTTCATTATTAGTGAATATTTTTGATATTAAAAATTAAATAGCATACAGTAAGTAAGTAAAGGGTTCTTATGAAGAAAGGAGAGAGTTTGTGTTTTTGTGTAACTGTGCGTGAGTTTTGGTTAAGAGGTTATGCTTAAGGATGCATTGAGTGATGTAGACGAGGATATGTTTCGGGTGAGCTCTGTTGACGTCAGTGAGTTTATGGAAGTGGTTACAAGCTTTGTAGCTAAAGTGACCGATGATACCATTCCTATGGTAACCGTTAAGTTTTTCCTAATAAGAACCCATGAATTGATAGGACAATTCAAGAGGCTATAAAAGCTTGTACCACTGCATACAACACTGGACTGAACACTAGGGATGTGACTCTTTAATAAGCGGAGTCGTATAAAGTGAGAAAAGTGATTAAGGTTGCTTAGCGGAAATACAGGGAGAAAGTACAGGCTCATCTGAGTGACCGTGACAACAGACAAGTGAGACAAGGACTATTAATTTACATAAACAAACACACACCTCACTGGTGGGTTAGCACTGCCACGCGATCCGACCAGTGAGGACCACCCACACACTATTTCAGAGATAGATATGAGGGGAACTCAGGATGCAGGAAGACAGCTGGTCCTGAGAGCATCCCTAGGAGAGTGTTAAAATCATATGCTGTCCAGGTAGCCAGGTAGCTTTCTACCATCTTCAGCCTATTCCTGGCCCATGAAAAGCCTAAAAAAGCCACAATCCCTGTTCCCAAGAAGACCAACCCAGTCTGACTTCTGTGGTTGTAAAGTGCTTTGAAAAGCTCATCAAAGACTTCATCTGTTCATCTCTACTCTTAACACTGGACCCACTTTAGTTCGCCTATCGCAACAATAGGGGTACTGAACACCATCCGACACATCTCGACATTGGAAAATGGAGCACGCCTGCTGTTTGTTGACTGCTGCTTGACATTCCATACAGTTGTTCACTCCAGGGCGGTCATAAAACTCAGTGATCTGGAGCTTAACCACTCACTGTATTCCTGTCAGACAGACTTCAAGTGTTTAAGATTGGAAACTTCACATCCAGCTCCATAATCTTCACCCCCAAGGATGTGCACTGAGTCTGTACACTTTATACTCTCATGACTGTAAAGCCACTCACAGCTCCACACCATTGTGAAAATTGCAGATGATTCACTTGTGGTAGGCATACTATCTAACAACCATGAGAAGGTCTACCTGAACAGCTGTCATCATGGTGTGATGTCAACAACCTGAAGATAAACATCTGAAACACCAAGGATAGTGGTTGTAAACTTCAGAAAAAAGAAAAGAAGAAGTTTGCACACACCACTTCATATCAACGGAACTACAGTTGAGAAAGCAATCAGCTTCAGGTAAATTGGTGTCTACATGTCTGAAGACCTTGGACTACTCACATCTCCACCCAGATAAAGAAGGCACGGCAGCAGTTGTACCACCTCAGCAGGTTAAAGAAATTCAAGATTTCATGAACGCTGCTGAAACTCTGCCACCATCGAGTTCTTTTTTTCCGGGAGCATCACTGGCTGGTTTGTAAATTGCAGATCCAAGGGCAAGACAAACGTATAAAGAGTGATCTGAAGCTCTGAGAACATCACCAGGACTGCACTGCCAAAACTTCAGGATATTTACTTACTAGGCGGTGCAGGGCGTCAGGCAATCGGATTATTTAGGACATTCACCACCCAAACCATTATCTGTTTGAAGGTCTACCCTCAGGAAAACGTCTATGCTCCATCAGGGCCAGAACAGAGGGACTGAGAAGGAGTTTTTACCCTCAGGTTATTCAAACATTAAACATTTAACGCATGTGGATCAGTCTGCTCAAAGCACAGACACACAGATACATTTATTATGTTTTATATCATGCAGCATTTGCACTATTAATTTTTACATGTATGTTACAAAGACTCCCCACGATACAAAACCAAAAGAAGGGAGGCGCAGCTGGGACGTTTCCCAAATGCGGGAATTTCCAGCTGGGAAAAGGGAGCGGATCGACCGAGGAATGGTCTGATCCGCCAGGGGGCGAGCGCGAACGGGGAACGGGGATGCGCAGCCGACGCGAGGGAAGCTCGACGTAGCGTCGAGCGGAGCCTCGGAGAGGAGGAGACCCTGATAGTAGAATCACCTCGGAGGTTCCCCTCCTACTCGTCCTTCGGTACTAAATACCCCGGGACGTCACCAGCTATCGCTACGGCGGGCGCTGTGCACCAGGGCTTAGATTATTTGCGAAACCACAAACGCACTCGGAACGAGGATACGGTCCTTAAATAGGGAAGGTTCCAGGTGTGGGTTGTCACGCCTTACTGATCCCTCTGTAATGGCGGACAACGGCGGACGCGACGGGCAGCTCGGCGGCGCAAGGTAGGCTCCTTAACAGTTAGCATGTATAAGTTATGTGTCTATTGTAATTGTAACTGCAATGAGAAGTGACTGCTCCATAGACTATGCAAGTATTTAAATTACAATAAGTGCAGTATTTTTTTATTTATGGTCCTGATAAGATGGCTAAAACCCCTAGACAAAATGACCAGTTTGATGCTGTGCCATAAGATTTGAACTTCTGTACTAATACTAGGGATGCTCCTGGCCTGACAATTCTCAATGAATGTTCTTGGAGATCTACTATCCCATCTTTCAGTTTTTGTCCCATCCTTCAGTCTTTTGCATACTTGCACTGGCATACTTGAGATACAAATATGTTAGTCATACTTTAACACAACTTAAGATGGAATATTACATATTTGAATAATTGAATAATCGTGAGATTGCATTATTACCCAAATATCCTGATACTGTAAAATACTGCATCATTCAGTACATTTGTTAATTTACTATATCAATCAACTAATAAAGTCTTAATTTCAGGGAAATATTTAGATTTGCTGAAAAGGGTAAAGTCTTATGTCCTTACTTTGGGCTGAATATTTCTGATTACAAGCATAAATAAATGTAATTATGTGAGAATACATAGTTCTTATAAAGTCTTAGAAATGCTTTATCAACATATTTATTTATGTAGAACATGGAGTTTTCTTTCCACCGTTGGGTCAGTTTCTGGAAGATCCAAATCACATTGTTGTGACAGATAGCTTAATTGTCCGCAGTAAACTGCTTCGAATAAAAATATCAAAAAGATATTTGTGCTGATTATCCACAGGAATAACATCTGATATTTAATCAAGAGTTGTCAGGTACCATCAGTCCTAGAACATAAGAACTGGATGAAGATATAAAATCTGATCAAGATCTGCTCACAAAGACAGATTTGGGTTGGAGTTAAGAAGAGTGCATTCTCACACTAAATTCCTTATATTTCCCACAGTGTACAGTATACAGTGTACAATATATACAGTGAGGAAAACAAGTATTTTGCAAGTTTTCCCACCTATAAAGAATAAAGATTGTAATTTTTAATAACCACTTGTATGATTAAAAAAATATTTATGTTTTACTGGATACAATAGGTATTTGGTACAATTGAAAAACATAATCTAACTTTAACAAAATGCATAATACAGAGGTCAGACATTTCCTGTTGTTCCTGCCGATGTTGGCCCTTTCCTCCATACAGATATTCTCCAGATCTTTTGAAAATCAGAGCTGTCGCTGGGCAGCACTGAGACTGGAGACTGGCTAGGTCACTCCAGGACCTTGAAATGCTTCTTACAGAGTCCATGACCCCATACAGTACAGTCATCCTTTCCCCTTTGCAGAAAAGCTCTACCCCACAGAAGTATGTTTCCACCCCCATGATTCATGGTTTGGACAGTGTTCCTGGGGTTGTACTTATCCTTCTTCTTCCCCCAACTGAAAAGCTCTAATTTGGTCTAATCTGACCACATAAACTTCTCCCATGCCTCTTCTAGATCATCCAGATGGACAAATGGTACTCAGTTGATTTCAGATGCTAAAAAATGCACAAAGTATGTACGTATATCTGACATATGTATAAAGATGTAGCAAAGTGCTCAACATTATACATCATGATTGAAAGAGCAGGGCTCAATTAGCGGACATGCCAGATAGAAGAGAAGTTTGATAGATAAAGCTACTGAGTGAAGCTGAGGAAACTAGAATTCCATAAAGCAACAGTAAATACCTATAAGCCGGCTAAATACATACAGCCTTGTTTGTGAAGCAAATAAGGCAAGCAAAACTATGTCAGTCATACAGAAGACAAACTTCTGTCTCATGTCTCAAGGAAAACTGCAGAAAGCCTTGAGAGAATTAAAGTGAATTGTCTATCAGATGTAAAGAAGAAAAAAACAATAAGAAGGTTGTAAAGAAGAAAATGGAAGAAAAAAGTGCCATCCCTCAAAGTGAATGATCTAAATCAAGAAAATATTTCATTGTAAAATATATACATTTCATATAATCACAGGGTGAAGGATTAGAGCCGTCCCAATATAATCTAAACTGTATGCCCATCTTGATCTGCTACTACTCACTACACTACACTACTCAAACTTTAAAAACAATATTTTAGAGTACAGGGAATAGCAAGGCTTAAAACTAATTTGCATCAAGGCTAAAATGGCTCATGTATGATCATTTGATTAAATGCCAACTATTCCAGTATTTTAGCTTTGGATGTGGTATGGCTGTTGGTGCTCAACAGACTGGTCTGAGTATTGTAACAACTGATCTACTGTGATTTTACACACAGTCATCCAAAAAGAGAAAATACCCAGGGAGTTGCAGTTATCTGGGCAAAAATGCCATGCTGATGCCAGAGGAGAATGACCTTACTGGTTTAAGATAACAGAATGGCAACAGTAACTCAAATGACAATTATGTATTATGTATGAGCTTCAGCCGCAGAAGACCTCACCAGGTGGCACTCCTGTCAGCTAAGACCAGACACCTTAGGATACAAATTACACATTTGTATCCTCAATCCTCATGGCAATTTGGTGTGTTGGATATTTTATTAGCACAATTTGTTGAGCATTGTTTCAACACAATATCCTACCTAAGTATCGTAGTTGACCATGTCAATTCCTTAATTACACCACAGTGTATTGATGGTGTAATTCAGATGGCTGCTTAATAATAAGCCACGTCACAAAGCTCAAATCATCTTAAACTGTTTTTTATACATGACAGTGTTTACTGTACTTACCCCAGTCACCAGATATTATTCCTATTCCATTAGAACACTATTGGCATGTGGTAAAACAGGAGAATCACATCATGGATGTGCAGCAGACAAATCTGCAGCAGCTTTGTGATAATATCAATGTGGACTAAAATCTCTGGGGATTTGTTTCCATCGCATTGAGTGCAGTGATTAACATGACTTCAACAACTGGGTGAGAACAAGACGGATAAAAGGGAGAAAGATGTGGGAAGCTGCTCATAAGAGCTATTTTCTCTTGCAATTTATCTAGTTGGACAGCCTATTAGTCACCCGAAAGTGTAGGAAGCCCACCATAATCTTCCTTACAAAAGTAGGGACTACACATATAAACCCATCGGCAGGAGAGAAAGAAAGAGAAAGGGAGGGGGGCTGAAGGAAAGTGAGGAGGAGGTGAACTACATTAAACTGTAAGGACAAGATCAATATGCTGTTAATGGGGGATTTGACACTCATGCGAATGCCTGTCCTGTAATGGTGAACATGCCTCATGGTCCACTATTTGTGTATAGATAGGATAGGCTGTAGCCTCTGTGTTATCGATTTCTCATTCTGTTAGCAGTCTCATAATTCATGTGGAGAAGGCAGTCTATAACAAGGTAACTTAGAAGATACTTTGCTTTCCAGCCTAAAAAGCAGAAAAAAATTATATATAGAAGAAAAGATAACTAGTTATTTATACACTGCTCACAAAAATCAGGGGATATTTCAAAATGAATATGAAGCGATTAAACTACAAGCATTTGATTTTGTTTGATTAAACAAGATCATCACAAAAGCAAATAAAAAGTCAAAGAAGGTTGTTGATAAGACAAATAAGATTACGACAAAAGTCAATTATGGTGATTAAGTAGCAACATACCGATGGGAGTGAAACATGGCAAACTGCATGAGACAGAACACACTGGCTGTTCAGTATGGTGTATGGTCACCCAAAACTGCCAAAATACACTGACAGCCTCTAGCCTCCTGGGGTGTAAAATCAGCTAAATATGTATTAGGGCTAGATGATATGGGCTTATGTACTTATGCAATGGAGAAACAAAAGAAGAGGAAATAATTGACTGAGGAAAGGCTTTAGAAATACCAATGATTCAAACCCATTCAAACTCCAGAGCTCTTAACATTCCTGTGTCCACTGTATGCAAAGTCAAGGCATTAGCAGTCCATTGCACTGAAGCTATCCTTGCGAAAGTGTAAACTTGATGAGAAATTGCAGAAATGTATTCTCAAATAGTGCAGGAAGAACTTTTGTTTAACCTCCAAGCAACAGAGCCTGTTACAAGTGTCAGTTGCAGCAGGGTCATCTACAACTGCTGACACACACACACACACACACACACACACACACACACACACACGCACACACGCACACACACACACACACAGCGTCAACTCACAGCAAGAAGGTCCTGGGTTCATTTCAATGATGTGGTGGTCTGTTTCTGT
>JAUZST010007182.1:0-14350 GCA_034779995.1 Parotocinclus haroldoi | reverse complement strand
GCCTACTTCCGTCTGGCCGCAGCTCTCAGAAATAAAGCCAAAAAACGATTCTTTTCCTCACTGGGTCGACCTGAGAAGCTAATTTCTGCACTTTTGAACACGGTAGGACTTCCATGCATGTGATCGCACGAGCAGAGAATGCTTTTAAAGCTGAGATGAATAAGGTAGCACAGCTCCGCGCTGTGGAAAATGCAATAAGCACACGTCAGATCATTTATTGGTATTGTCTGCAGCGCCTAAATGGGGCGAAAAAGAGCAGATCGTCCTCGGCTCGAACTCTAAAGTAAGCGTAGGCTGCCCGTGCGTGTGTGCGGGACGAATTAACGCTGGCTTTCGTCGCGTTTTAGTTTTTGAACGGCGTGTTTTGGCGGAAATCGATTTTGGTTTTATTTAAGGTAGCATGGCAAGATACGCGGCCGCGCTAGCTCTTTGGCTAACGTTAGCCACTTAAGCTAAGCTAGCTTGCGCGAGAGGAAAAAATAGCGCGTGCAGGGTTCCCCCGACGTCTGTTTCATGGCATTTGGTGTAGAAGGACCTGGCAATTTAATCTGCAAGTCGCCCGCTTTCTGTACCGATGGTTTATTTGACCTGCTCTGGTTGTTGGTCAGCTAGCGTGAATGCTAGTTTTGTAACGTCAGCTAGCTGCTTTGTGGTACACTCCGCGTCTGTTTAACGTTATAAACGGAGCCCTAACCTTTCTATGAAACGGCCCTGACTTAAAGCATCACATGCCTTCTATCACACTCAAAGCTTCCCCATCGCTAAATCGCTGTTGTCACATATCGGTTAGGCTGACGGTTCAGACAGAGGTTGTGTTCCAAAACGAGCTCCACAACACTAAGTAGTGCGACACTCTAGTGAAGTTTTTCTGCTACATTAGGCACACTTCGTAGTATGTAGAACGAGGTTTGGGATGCAAACAGAACTAGTCTAAAGTGCAGGACGTTGAGACGCAGGCTGGATCCCAAATGCCTTGATGTTGCCTACGAAGTGCAGTACCTTGATGATTAACGGGCTCTGCGGTCATGTGCACTAGGGAGTCTAGCAAAGAGGCATTGGGCATTCGGCCGCTTGTAGCGCTTAACTAAACAAACCCTCCCATTTCTATTTACTTTAACACGCTATTTTGACCTTATGTTACTGCGTGACTTAATGCAGAAATGGCTCAAGCACAGCGGTGTGTTATTTATGATAGAATATGCCACATAACGGCTATAAGCCCACACTCCCACTGACTAAAGCTTTGATTTCTATTGCTACCGTACGGTACCGGTGTTGTGTGAAACGTGAATTCAGATCTTTTAGTTGAAATCTTGCAATCAGTGAAAGGAAAGTGACAGTTTAATGCATTTTATTTCAGTTTTATTTCTAAAGAACGTTTGGGAACTGTTCAAAAGGTTTGCACTTTACCCGCAAAATGTTATCTATGATAAACATTAGAATATTACAGTATAAACGAAGTATTTGTATAATTTAAAAACCTGAATCATTCGTTGTGTTTCTGGGGGTCTTTGCTGTTTTCGTTTTTCATCTTTAGCTCTGTGCGCTGTGCTCTTTGTGTGAGCATTGCAAAATTCCCATTCCGAAGATGGGAAGTACTGAATTTCCTCTAACCAACAGTGAGGATGCTTGGAGAGACTCTTTTGAGACTCTTGAACATTTGCCGTATGAAGTATTGCAACTGCAACATCTACCCAGCCCAGCGATGGACTAAAGTCCCAGGATGTTTTACAGTGTTCTGTATTCTCCAATGCTGAAGTAAAGTAACATCCTAGAATGTGGGACTGGAGCTGGGAGAAAAAAGAGAATATGTTGTCACTTATTGAGTCTGTTAACAATCACTCATGGCATGTGCAGCATGAGTCTATAGCAGCATAGCTAGAAGAAGGAGAAACAGTAGGTAAAAAGGCCAAGAGGCAACCCACCTCTCCATCAATCAGCAAACCTGAGTGATCGCAATAAAAAGGCAGCAACTCAATATGCCAGATCACCATGAATCTGTTTGACCCCAGCTTAGTTGATGCACAAGTCAAGATCAGAAGGACCGAAGCCTGGCTCGGCCAGACGGCCCACCAGACACTCCCGGTCAAAGATCAGGGCATAAAAAGCAGGCAGACCAGACACGAACCCAGACTCTGGCCACAGTATCCCAAGCTGTGCTACCCAGTCTGAATTTAATCAAAAGCTGCAGTGTGTCTGAATCTCAAACTAAAGTGAGAAGTTTATTCCATAGCTGCGACCTTTTTAATTCTAAGAACATCACGAGCATCTTCTGGTATTAGTGAATGCTGGGCTTTCCGTCACCCATTATCCCCACAGGCTTTAGGTCAGGTGACTGTGAGGAAAGCTGGCGACAGTTTTTAATACTGTTTTGTTAAAAAAAAGCCATTTTGAAATAATAGTTGTCAATGAATCAATACCTGTGTGGATGGGCAGGTGTAGGCTTGTTTAATGACATTTGATAAGAGCTGGGGTATTTCCTCCTTGGCAGATGTACGTCCTGAGGCCAACTGGTCATCATGCCAGTTCTAACAAATCTTTTTCTCCAGGCTTCAGTCAGCGCAAGGTGGATTGACCTGTCATGAATGAGCCGATTGAAGGCGGTGCGATCTCGTTTGACGAGTACGTGCGACAAAAGGCTCGCACTGTACCACAGCACCGCATGAAGGAGTTTCTGGAGTCCTTGGCCACTAAAGGCCCTGAGATATTACAAGAGTTCAGCCAGCAGACAAGTGGTACAACAACTACCATGGTCTACCAGCAGGGAGCCAACTGCATCTACACCGACAGCACAGAGGTGGCAGGGTCACTGCTGGAGCTGGCATGCCCGGTAAGTGTTTTTTGTTGGTTTCCTAATTGGTTAATGGATACTTTGGTTAATGGATACTTTAACATGACATACAGTACTGTACAGGCCACTGTTATAGTTGTTTTATTAATTCTATAATGGCCATAATATCTTCATTCCGGTCTTCTTCTTTTTTTAAGCTTAATCATGTCAATTCACCCTGTTCCTTTTACAAAGAAGTGGTTTCTTGGCCTCTTCAATTTCAAAATGACCATTCCTGATCGAGCTTCTAAGATTCTTCAAACCGTAGAAGGGTCAACTTTGTATCTCAATAAAGCTGCCAGATGCTGTTATTACTAAATTGCAAACAGCGCTCGCACCTATATACCTGCCACTTTTTGCCCCCCTGCGTTTTTTGGTTGTATTCTAGAAAGAGCACGAGAACTGTTTAAATAGTATCTTACAAAAGTACGTACACCTCTCACATTTCTGTAATTGTTTTATTAGATCTTCTCATGGTACAACACTGCAGATATGACACTTTGATGTTATGTAGTCAGTCTACAGTTTCTATAACAGTATAAATATACTGTTATCTCAAAATAACAACACACACCCATTGTTATATAAACCAGAAATGCCCAAATTGTGCCCAAAGTGTCGATATGTTGTGTGGCCACGATTCTGTTCCAGCACTGCCTTAACTCTCTTGTTTATGGAGTTCAGTAGAGCTTCACAGGTTACCACTGGAATTCTCTTCCACTCCTCCATGGTGACATCACAGAGCTGGTGGATGTTAGAGACCTTGCACTCCTCCACCTTCTGTTTGAGAATGCCCCACAGATGCTCAGTAGGGTTTAGGTCTGGAGACAAGCTTGACCTTTACCCTCGGTTTCTTTAGGAAGGCGGCGGTCGTCTCAGAGGTGTGTTTGGGTTCGTTATGTTGAAATGCTGCTCTTTGGTCCAGTTTCCATAGAGAGGAGATCATGCTCTGGTTCAGTATATAACAGTACATGCTGGTGTTCATGGTTACCTCAATGAACTGGAGCTTTCCCTACAGCCAGCAGCACTCATGCAGCCACAAACCATGACATTCCCACCACCATGCTTAACTGTAGGCAAGACATACTTGTCTTTATACTCCTAAGCAAATAAGTTTATTTTTGTCTAAATAAGACCACAGGACATGGTTCCTTCTGGGATGACAGTCACTCAGATCAGTTTGACATACAGTGTGTGGCGTATGGTTGGAGCACTGACAGGATGACCCCCCACCCCTGGATAGGACACTGAGCATGTGCGCTCATCTTCTTCGGTCGACTATGGCGAGGCCTGTTCTGAGTGTAATCAGTCCTGTTACACCGCTGTATGATCTTGGCCACCGTCTTACGTGTCTATAAGTCTTGTGTGTTGTCCCAGGAAAACACACAATAAAATAGCTGCACAAATGTGAGAGGTGTAGCCACTCAGTGTGAATGCCAGGAGCACTAGCTGCTGAAACATTAGCTGGCTTATCTGGTTCACTGTGTACTGCCTAAATATATCCACGGTCCTAAATAAAGGCACCAGCAGCAGCGAAGGTTCCATCAACGTCAGCAGTCTGAATTCGAATACGAGAACCAGGGAAGGTCCCAAAGAAAAAATATCTTCCGTATAAAATCGCGTATTTCATTTGAACTCATAGGTGTGTGTGCTGTGCGTCTCCACAAATAACTAAACTTAAAGCTTCTCATTACAGAAACTGCCAGCGAAGGAAATAAATCAATGAACTGGCTAAAATTTATCTAGAGCGCTTATATTTCCTCTCCATTTCACATTTTACAGTCTTACAATCTAAGCTATGGTGGGATAAGGGTCTTGCTCAGGGACCCCACTGTGCAGAGGCGGGATATAAACCCTGGACCTTCTGGTCCATGGCCCAGTACTTTAACCACAAGGCCATCACATTCTCACATCTGCTATGTTGTGGCCACATTAAATAGTTTTTCATGCAATAAGCAATTCTCAAATTACTAAGAACTCGCTGGCGGATAAGAGCTTCGAACGCATCTGATCTATTTGCTCCCAAACCAACCTATAACAATCAGCACTACGAGCCAGGATGGTTTTACCATACCTGGGCAGCTTAGAAGAAGGAAAGATGAGGCGCATCTTGCTGTGCAACTCATGGAACTCCTCAAAACTTCTCTGAACCAGCGTCACCCCCTGCTGACCCTCGCGCTCCACTTTCACCACGTACGTCTACGAAAGGAGGAATCCTGTTACACATGATCTTTTACGGCGCAAAGCTAATTCAGCTCTGCTACGCGAGCGTTAGTTCCGATACGGTGTGATCTGTGACTAGGCGGGACGTACATAACCCTTGTTGGGGCTGCAGGTCTTGATGTGGCGGCACACAAACAAGCTGCGGATCACGCCGTCGTTTTTCAGCGTGTACACTCGCGGGGCAAAGGATAAAACGGGACGCTCCTCGGATGAGGCAAACTTCATCTGGGCAAGGTTGTGAATGAAGAAGTTGAGCTTAGTCGCAACGCTGCCGAGACTGGACTCGATCAACCTGAAGAGACAAGAAACGTTTATATTGCGGTGTACTAGTGTTACTACTATCAAAGGAATTCGGATAAATGTGGTAGCACGGTACCAGGCCGTGAAGTTTAACGTCATCAATTGACCTAAAGCATGTCTTTGGACTGTGGGAGGAATTTTCAGACTTTTACCCCGTTTAAGTGTTATTTTATGGACCTGTAGGTTCAATTTGACAAGTTTAAAATAATTGTTTCTTACATTTTATTAACAATTAAAAAGTATTAACAATTATTCATTTTAAAAGACCGCTGGAGGTTTCACATTTTGCCACAGCGACAGATTTATGGTCAAGCAGATCATCTGGGCCACACCTGTCCTTGGCAGCTAATTTCATCCACCCAGTTTATCCTAATCTTCATATTCTGAGCACGTTACTTTGCAGGTAATAAAAAGTTGTCGAGCTGTCTTTGACAGCACCCGATACCTCCATGCATCACGTTGGATACGACCCCCAAAAGACCTCAAAGCCAAACCACCTCCATGAGGAGGAGGAGCCGGAGAAGTCTAGGAGTTAAATATAAAGATTAATATAATACATAGACTTTGAGGCTGGTGGTGTCTGTATTTTGTCTCCTGAAACAGGTTGTGCACTCGTTTTTAACTTCAGTGATGCCGTTTTTGGTGGAACATTAGCTTGGTTTGTGCACATGGACAGGACCTACACGAACCCCTAAGGTGCACTTATTTTGTTTGTCAAAGTAGTTACAACTGGACTACACACTTTGGGATGCCATGTCAAATATTTTTGTGATGGCAATATTTTAATCGCCCACGGTGGGGAAAAAAGAAAAAAAATCACGTCACCCACCTGTGGCGCACCGTCTATTATTTTACGGAGTGAATTAATAGGAAGTGAATAAGGATCATTAACCTGGTGAAGTACATTGTGGCATCCGCTTCAGATTCATGTGGCCTTAAGGCATCATAGACATACTTTAAGTCATCTAGGTCAGACAGTTCAGGAATTCCACAGGACAACATCTGTACAGACACAGACAAGCACGTTTATTTTTCAATTTTCAAAACGTGTGTTAAACTCCAGACTTCCGGAGACTGCGTAAGGAATCTGGCTACGTCTCGGACAGCAACGCGATAATTGCCTCCGTTTAATCTCTCACCAGGCCCAGCAGGTCTAGGAACAGATGTGCGTGTTTCCTGATGAGATTATAGGCCTCGCAGCACAAGTCCACAAAGTCATGAAAGCGGCTTGAGGGCTTGTCGCCCCCGTTGATCACGTATGCCATGTCGGACGTAAAAACGAACGGAGCCCGGTCCCTAAATGCCAGAAGAAATAAAACGTCTTCCATTCGCCTGATGCCTGAATTCAGAACATTAAATTCAAAACATTCTATCGATTAAAATAAGGGCACAAAGGGTTTCTTTCTTACCGTTTAATGTTGCCAAACATCTGTGCATGACCCAAGAACTTGCCGAAGTCGATGTGGAACATGTGACCACTGGTCTTGAGCATAATGTTGTCGTTGTGACGGTCGCAGATGCCCAGGATGTATGTGGCCACACAGCAGCCTGCACATGAGTAGATGAAGTTCTCTACCGCCTAAGGAAGGTGGGACACACGAGGTCAGGGAGCATACGAACGTATTTAAAAAAACGCAAGCACTGAATTACTGACAAAACTTCCTTGGTTTACGAAACTTCAGTAATCGTATTATGGGTCCACATGAGTCATTCAGTGGCAGGGATCCTTCCCATTGTCTCTCAGCACTAATCAGGACGGTTCTACAGACACAGGACACCCTTTTATTTCAGAAACAAAAGAAAAGGAAAATGAATCGGGATAGCCCAGCAAGCAATGGGTGAGGGGGGCTTATCTTTTAGCCCACGTAGCCTCCATCTTGAAATAAGCAATCATTTGGAGTAGGTTCCCCCCCACCCCAATGGGAATGGGCATGGTGCACATCAAAGAAGACCCAGGGAGCATGCAGACACGGGGAATGCAGCTGCCTGTACATCCCTATGGCCAAATCCCAAAAAACTGGGACTGTAGGCGACAAGCCATGTGGCGATCATCAGAAGAACGAGACTTGGAGGTGCCACCGCGTAATAGCATTAGCACGGTTTTATCTTGATCATTTTTAGTATTGCAGTGCCACTGGCAGTGGCGTTGTGCTAAAGAGTGCTGCTCTGGTAGGAGTGGATCAGTCTTCAGAGCTTTTAAAACGTCTCAGTGAGATGATCCACTCAACGTACCAGTGAAAAACCCACGAACCTCCACGTCACAGTAGAGCTGTAGACGATTCAGAGATCTTTATTCTTGTGAACATGCCTTTATGCTACTTACTTTCTCATATTCGTCCTCAGTGGGGTTGTGTTTCTGCAGCCAGTCAGCCAGTGGCCGGTCTTTAAAGGAGCCAGTCACACCGTGTTCCACCTGGATCTTTCTCAATGTCTCAGAGTTAGGAATCATCTCCACCATGCCTAGAGAAAAAACAAACTATAATATCGATACCTGTTTAAGTAACGTTGCATTAGACACATTTACATCGCAAAGTTTTTTCCAACCCTTACGGTATCTCCCCCGTGCCTTTACACTAAGGATTCTAATTTGAATTCTACCACTCAAAGAGCACATTCCCACTGCTCTGCTGTCCACTGGCTGGGTTATTTTTCCAAAAACAATCTTCTCTCTTGCTGATGGCTGTCAGAAGTAGTTTCTTTGCAGCAGTAATGCCATTAAGACCACATGCACGCCATCTCAACTTAATGGTTGGCATCATGTGTTTGCTGCTAGAGCTGCAGCACAGTTTTCAATTTCAATTTTATTTATATAGCGCTTTTTACAACGTAGCATTGTCTCAAAGCAGCTTTACAGTAATACATTATCTAAAAGGCCAATCCCAAGTTGAGCAAGCCTAGGGCGACAGTGGCAAGGAAAAACTCCCTAAAATGGTAGGAAGAAACCTTGGGAGGAACCAAGACTCAACAGGGGACCCGTCCTCCATGGGCGGCCTAAATGTTAATTAAACAAATACTAACTGTATATTAAATCATAGGAAAATTAGTTTAAAATAAATAACAAAGTATTACTTGAATTTAAATTAGTAGTAGAAAAAAATAATTCAAATTATGAAAAAAAAAATGATTATATAATAGAGTCGTTAGAGGGAGGTCCTTGAAGGCACATCATCTCCTACTGTCCAACTGATGGAGGGAGTTCCTGCACCAGCCGGCACCAGCACAGAACGTCAGCTCTGAGGGAAAAGAGAAAATGTATTTATTGTTCATGAGCACTGTAGACACCTCCTCAGCTGTAAGGAGTAAATATTAAAAGGTACATCCCTGTCAAAACTCCCTGTCACTGCTTATCTGAGTGCTCGATGGGCAGGTGGTCCGCAGAAAAGATACGTCTGGCCAATTTCACTGTACCTTAATGAGGAGCCTCTGCCCAGATTATATAGAAAAAAAGGCTGAATGCTACCACAGTAACACTCATAGCACCAGTGTAGAGTAGATGCTTGTGAAAGACTATAAGGGATTTTAATTACTCTTGTCTTTGCAGGAAGAGAAACGGAATATCCCCTCTAAAGACTGTAAATCTGCCAACACAGCAATTCTGACTATATGCTGTTGCAACTCTAGTACTGCTTGGATTTTTTTTCTAAAACTATTTTAAGGACATTGAGAGGTCTATTACTGTTTGTGGTCATAGACGAGACCTCAGCATATGATAGATCACTCATTGTCTTTGAAATATTGACTGATTGCATTCATAAGAAAGCCTGTGAACCCATTGGAACGACCTTCGTTATGGCATTCATTACTCTGCCTACATTAATAACTGTTTTATGTCTTCTAGAATGTGAACCCTTTAACGAAATAAATGGAAGAACCTCCTTAACAGCACTGTTTCCTGTTATACTGGGCCAGTTGTTCAGCACAGTGTCTCAATTGGTTCATGTTCTGGACTCTGATTGGACTCTTTAATACCACAGCATTGCCTATTTCTGACCCATTGAATTGTTGTTTTTTGTGCATCATTGCCTTTGTTGCATCACTCGTTTTCTATTAGACTTTACCGGATGGGTAGTACCCTGATTATCATGGTTAAGATCACAGGAAAGGGTCAGTATCTTAGCCTGAAATTTAATGGGAAGCACACCACCTGACCTTAAACCCCACCCCAGTGTCAGGTTTGTACCCAGGAGCGAGTACAGAGACGTAGGTACAAGTGGTGATGTTTTTTTTTTTTTTTATGACATAGCGCAAATGGCATGAAAGTCAAAAATGGACTGGGCTACAAATAATGTTTAACAGAAAAGGCTTAGAAGTGTGAAAAAGTAAAGAAAAGAAAAGGTACCCAAGAAAAGAAAAGGTAAAGAAATTGGCTGGGTGTTGCACTTCTTTCAATGTCTGGTAAGGCCTTCTGCTCAGTGTTACTGTGAAAATTATGGGATGCAATGCTTCAGGAGAAACATTTGGGCTTCAGGATCTGTAGACCAGATATGTGCTTTATGTAATATTCTTAAACAATGGATTAGCTATTGTCAGAAACTCTCCAGTGACTTCAAAAAGCCATTCGAGAGCATCCATCATAAGTCATTTTGGGTGATCCTCATGATTTATTGCATGTTCTTTACTGTCTTTGCATGGCATTTTTATAACTTATTGCATGAAGTTCTTTGTTAGTGTAGCATTTGGCCAGTGTTTTTAATAACTGCCCTGGATGTTGGATGTTAATGACACAGTTAGACTAGTCAAGGCCGACCTACAGACTTCTTGGCCAACATTGTAGTGCCGGGAAAAGGTGAACATCAGGTCCAGCAATCCAAAAAACCTTTATAGTGAAGCAACAATCACCTTTATAGTGAAGCAACATCAAAGTCTGTAGCAGTCGACTGTAGATGGTCGACAAATAAACTAATTTAGGAAACTCCATCACTCGCGATGCTTGGAGACTACATCAGCGCTTAAACTGACTCGAGCCACTCTGGCAGCTTCCATCATTTAATATTATGTATATATTATTGTGAAACAGTGCTACCTCAGGTCTCGTCGTTAACTTGTTCCGGAAACGTGTAGTGAACCGAAAACAAAGTACCTAGCGCATTTTTCTATAGGTTATAACTTCTGAAATTCCACATTATATGTATTAATGGAGTTATATTGTACAGGTGCTCCCTGATTTATGAATGAGATTGTATTGTATTGTATATAGCATATACCTTGAACCGATGAGCTTAGCTGCTAATGCTAACCGCACAACCCAAAAGTGATCCAGAGGTTTCAGTGGTTTGTTTCCTTTTGGCTGTATTTATTATCCTTTTTTTTAGGACCTATGATGACTGATTTGCACTGCAGATGTAAAAATTAAGAAAAAACACAATAAAAGTAGCGGAGATCGTAACTGAGAAACAGCTATTGTGAGACTGAATCATTGTGTACTGAATTGTGAATCAAGTTTTGATTAGTACATTTAACACTTTTAAAATTCTGACAATTTTAAGTAAGGGCACCGTGTACCGTGCAGACGACAAGAACCGAGGTTTGTTCTTTTAGTCAAAATGCACAGAGAACAAGAAAGCACAGAGAATCTGGCGAGTTCTGATGTGGTCGAGAACCTATGTACACATACAGGTTTAATATTGCATGCTAAGTGTGGAAAACGCCCAAGATGATAACAAGCCTACAAGGTCCAGAAAACTACAAAACTACACACAGACACAAGAAAAAGGCAGGGACAAACCATAAGGAGACCATGAGCAAGCAAAAGGACTGAAATGTGGTGAGAAAATAGTGACACGTGATGGAAAGGGGGCGGTGATGGAGAGGGGACTATGGTGGAGGCCAAAACCGATTAAAAAAGGAGCATCATCCAGACATGCAGCTAGGGCAGGCGCCTACGGAGTGTGTTGGGGTCCAAAATGGACAGGACTATGGAGGATGATATGTGCCAAAAGTGACCAAAAACATCATGTCATTGTGACATTTGAAATTGTATTCTCAAATTTCTCAGATTTCTCAGATTCTCAGATTTGCAAGTTTAAACATGCCATATTTGTGCTCACTTACCTTTTAAGAAAATCAATCAAATCCGTTGACCAATAGGTGCTTTGCTTTAGCCTGTTGAACTAAATTTGCCCCGAACCGTTTTTATTCCTCTAAAAAAAATGTTCCAAGGGAAAATTCTCAATAAACCTCAAATATCACAAAACCCAGAATATAAACAGAATATCGTACAATAAAATGGAGCCAAATATCCCATGAAAATAAAGCAATTCCAGCTTTATTCAATGAAGACCACTTTTAGATGGAATGACACTGCCAGACACTTCCTCCAACTGCTTCTTATTCCAGCATTAAATAAGAGATAATTCATATCACTAGTCTCAGTGTGCATTCCTCCTTGCTTGAAGTGTGATGAACTCAGACGTTTGCTTGAGTGGGTTAGATATGCATCATCTCACTTGTTGGCCTTGTCAGGTTATAAATCACGTTGCTGCAGATCTCGAGCCCGTTACTGACTCCAGCACAATCACACTTAGTGCATCTGGCACTGGGTTATCGCTTCAGCCAAGTAGCTCAGCAAACAATGCAAACGCCCACAGTGTCTCCCATTCCAGCAAACGCTGACAGACATCTGCACTGCACATGGAACAGGACAAGCAGAGAAACTACACACCTCGTCGTGAGAAGCTCTGACCGCATTCCCAACCTTTTAATGATTGAAAGGCTTCAGTTGGACATTTCTCTGGCTGTTCAAAAGGCTATTGAGCAACCGAAATGTGTCTGAAATAAACCACAAGCAACAGTTATAACAAGCACATGCAAGTTTTTAATACAGAACGGTAAAACAGTGCAGACCTGAAGAGTCCCTTGATGCCTGCTGCCTGATTGTCTTGGCATTGTTCTGTGTTTGTGGCCTGCAGGGTTACTAGAGTTGGCTCCAAAAAAAAACTTTGTACGTTTTAGTAAACTGAATTCAAACAATATGCTGTAATTGAACCAAAACATTACAACTAGCTGAAATGACCGAAATATGTCATTAAACCTGAAATTATAATTCATTAAAGCTAGCTAAAATACTATTTAGTGTGCCTCGGTGGGCAGCAACGATGCCACACAGCAAGAAGGTCCTGGGTTCAATCCCAGGGTGGAGCGGCCTGGGTCCTTTCTGTGTGGGTTTATTCTGGGTACTCCGGTTTCCTCTTACAGTCCAAAGACGTGCGTGATAGGTTAACTGGTGTCTCTGAAAGTGGTCCTGTGTGTGTGACCGTGTGTGTGCCCTACGATGGATTGGCGCCCTGTCTACGGTTGTTCCTGCCCTTGCGCCCAGAGTTGCCGGGTGGGCACCGGCTGGCCTTCGACCCCGTGTGGATAAAGCAGGAGATCATGTATGAATATTTATTTATTTAATGTTGTTGTTTTTTCTAATGAAAAAACATTAGACATTTGACCCACGTGAACTCAGAACACAGACATCGCCCTGTGCCTGGCTGCCGCCATGGGAAGTCTTCCATCGGACACCCAGCTGGGACTGGATTCAAATCTAGACTGGTATAGAGCCCTTGGGTGACTGTTCTTAGGAATGCAGACACGAATAGGGATCTATTGACAATCCTCACCTCTTCAGAGGACATTTTAATACCAAAGAGGCTCAGACTCAAAAAACAGCACTCTACCAGCTGAACCACTCTTGTTTGAAAACAGCCTTTGGCAAAATAAGGGATCACCAGGTCTGGTGCACAGGATGGGCCAAGAAGGTCTGGTATATGAGAGACCAAGGGAAGGATGAGGTTTAAGATTAGGGAGGTGGAACCTGATAGACGTTACAACCCTAAGGTAACAGAAAATGGATCCAGAAGCTCTGGCACAGGGAAAAGACCAAAAGTCTGGTGCATGGAAGGCAGAGGGAGTAGGTATCCAGTCCTACCCCAACAAGAGTTCTTTACCCAACAGTTACTTATAGTTACAGTTACTAATAAAAAAATTTGAAACACATTTTTTTCTTATGTATATGAATCAGGGTGATCTGTAGTTTTGGGGCTTTGGAGCCTATATTCTTTCAGGGTGGTAGTTTTCACAGGAAAGCTGTAAGATACCAACAAAGCCAGTTGTTATACCAGGCAGACAAAACACAATAGTATAAAAATAAATACACAAAATAACCTAGAATAGCACTTGTGTGGGAAGATTGCATGGAAAAACCATATTTTGAATTTTGTTTTTATTTTTTCTTAACAAATACTATAGTGTACGTCTATAAAAAGCCAAAAAAAATCTACACTTAAGTTTTACAATATTTCACAGCTATTTTTGCACGGAAAACCTCAGCATGTTATACACACTTTAGGAACATATATATCTCTCTGTGTTTTGAGTTACAACAATAGCTGCTAGTTGTGCGCCAGACCACCAGCACATGGGAGATTTTCTACAGAGAAATATTATGAATGTGATATTTATGTTGTTTGGACTGCACCGTTTTATAAACCACAGCTATAGAAATGCATTTTTTCCTCTTGTTCCCTGTCAATCATGCTTACTATGTACAGCACGTGAGAGCTACATCACCATTCCACCAGTGACACTTATCCACGCACATAATCGCTACCCTGTCAAAGATGTGACCAAATCGACTCCAGACAGTACGAATGCATAAGGAGTCATGGGCCGTGCTTTATTACTCCCACGTATTCACTGGAACCAACATGTCCCGCTCATTCTCAACAAAACAAAAACTGGTTCCAACCAGAGACAGGGACAAATGTGGAGGATCCTGAACTGAATAGGTTTCACAATAGGAAAAAGGTCTTCAGTCAAAGTCAAATTTATTTATATAGCGCTTTTTACAATGGAGCATTGTCTCAAAGCAGCTTTACAATCGTATATTATCTTAAAAGGCCAATCCCAAATTAATCAAGCCTAGGGTGACAGTGACAAGGAAAAACTCCCTGAAAGTAGAAGGAAGAAACCTTGGGAGGACCAAGACTCAAAATGGGACCCGTCCTCCATGGG
>JAUZST010007181.1:0-39694 GCA_034779995.1 Parotocinclus haroldoi | reverse complement strand
ACTGGTGGGAAAATAAACAAGATTTTGAAGTTTAAGCTTAGGTTTATTGACTCATTCATCGTCCAAAGTTAAATTGATATTTCTCATGTTAAATATTGAAATGTGTTTAAAACGTGATTCATTTCGATTAATTAATTAGCTCCTAAATAATTAGATTAATTATTATAAGTAAATTATTATTATATATTATATAAGTATAATATTATTAATTATATCATCAGACTGATGCCGTAATTAAAGCAAAAGATAGCACGGCAAAGTACTAAAACAGGAGGCTGATCACTTTTCTACCCCTGTTATTTTTGTTTTTCAATTTTTAAATACATTTTTAGAAGTTTCTTTTTTTTCCAAATACAGTAGTTAAACAAAAATATTTCGAAGCGGTATGAAGATTTTCCAGAGGCACTGTTATGATGGCTTGTGGTTAAAATTAGGCAAATACAGTACGGTACAGTACAGAGGCGTGTTCTTAAATCTAACCGAAAGACTATCCAACAACAGATGATCTGTATTAATTTCCATGCTTTCGAATACGAGATTCACCAGGACATGTTTGGATGTCCACATCCTTTTGGCCATTAAGCATATCAGGTGCTGGCTAGAACATTACCTACCCTTCTTCTACTGTATCTCCATATACACCAAAACTATTGAATCAACATGATTTAGGAGCCTTCTCATGTAACGTCCTGTGGGAAACTGGGCCAGGTCTAGGAAGCTGAGATTTGGAGGTTTGCATAATGTACACAGTGATGCAACACTATCAACAGGTACACGGGCAGAATATTATTTACAGTGTAAAGGGCGGATTTTGCTCTAAACACAATATCTCCAGCATCTGGATCCAGGATAAGCCTCAATGTGTTGTCAAACAAGAGAAGGAATATTTAAGCATGCATGAAAGTTAGTTACTGCAGGAGCTCCACCGGACCTGTCCATAACCTACAGAAGAGTGTAGTTAAAGAATAACACAGATACAAACAGAAAAAAATCTGAGGCTGATTGCAACATGACATCGATCTGTCCGGATGTGGATTTTAACAGGACACATCCTTCCCTTAAATTTGTTAAAGTTTGACAGACGAAAGGTTTCGACTGTGACCCAAAGCAAACGCAAAACATCCTGTCTTACCCCTGCTCACCGAGTTCAGATTCAAGAGTTTAACCCAGAATTCTTTAAGAACTGAGACCACCAGTGATCATTTTGCATTTTTCTTAAATTAAAACAATGGTTTCCATTATGAACACGATGAGCCAAAGCACACCTCTACACTCGCAACCACACAACAACTCAGACAACATCATCAGGCCCCAATTTCTTGAAGTATGTGCCCCACTAAAACTGAAATGCAATTAATAAAAAAAAACCTTTAGTGTTCATTTGTTCAATTCTACATTTCTCATTCATGGCAGACTTTTGTTCTCCACTGTACATACCACTCGACATTCGCTTGCAGACCCACCTGAAATTTGAACCCAGGCCCTGACAAACTGCTATTCCTTTCCATAAGAAGCTGGTTCTTAGCACACAGCCACCAGAGCTACCTCAACCATGATATATTCAAGGATTTGGCAACAACGCTGTTTTAAGTGCTTAGTGCATCAATATATAGAATTAAAATATATAGACCAAAACTGATTTTAGATTTTATACTCTGTTTTTAAACTCTGTTGTATACTCTCATCAATCTTATAACCTAAAGTCTTAGGTATGTCCATAAAATAAAATAGAAATGCAATGTACAGTAATAAGTCTCATATTATGAACACACAAAAACAAGCGCAGCTGATCGAGTCAAGTCCATCCCACAGAAATATTGTAAAATCAATCGACCGATCATCAGTAGTTCTGAGTACAAGCGTAAGGAAATGCACAGGAAATGCATGCACTTGATTAAACCTAAATACTGAGGTACTACTGAAAGAAGGCAACTCAGATCTGCAGGCAGTGAGCTTCTGGGTGTGCACTGACTAAAAGGACCTTCACACAGCAGGTAAAAGTGGCCCAAATCTGATTTTTTTTTTCATCATGTGACACCGGCCTGTTACCTTCGGGGCATTGTGAACCGAAAATACACGCTGAATCTGACATTTTCAGATCCAATCTGGGCCACTTTTAAATGCGGTACTGAAATTCAATGCGACTTTTTCGTCATTCCAACTCGACCAGCTCGAGAAGGGAAAGTGATGACGGCAGTGAGGGAGGTTTTCAGTGGCGGTATAACGGACTAACAGACCTCATAAATATTTGGGTGATGTCTCTGTGCATACAAAATTAGAAGGCACATATGAGAACCGCCCGGTGTTTGGGGAAATTTGAAATGGTCGATCGCGGCCGCAGGAGGACGTGGCTGCAGCGGAAAATAAATAAACTTTAAGCAAAGATTAAAGAAAAGAAAAAAAAAGGAAAAGAAATTGGCCCCAAATCTGATCTTTTCGTCATGTGACACAGATGTGTTATCTTTGGGGCAGTGTAAACGGGGAAGAAAAACGCTGAATCTGACATTTTCAGTATTTGGGCCACTTTCATATATGGTACTGAAATTCAAGACGGGTCCGACACGCGGCAGTACTTTTACGTCATTCCAACCTGACATATGTCATAACTTGGGAGAAGGGAAAATGGTGGCAGTGAGGGAGGTTTTCATTGGTGGCGAAGCAAAGTAACCAACCTCATAAATATTTGGGTTGATGTCTTTGTGTAAGAAATTAGAAGGCACATATCAGAACTGGTCTGGAATTTCGAAACAATTGGCCAAACGTGGTCACAGGAGGACTTGGCAAAAGTGCTAAGGGAAAAAAAATGAAAGGTGAAGTTTAAAGAAGTCAAGAATGTAAACCAAAGTAGCGCCAGTTACTGTTGACTCCATTTTGATTGTTTTGATCTCTAGACGACTGGGTCATGTGCAGCGTTGTTCTTCTACTTGTACAGTTTTCAGATGAAGATTCACAAGGCAACGTGAAAGACTTTTCAAATTTGGATTTGGGATACTGCACATGCTGTGTGAACGTAGTCTAATATTTATGGAGTGTTTTGCTGTCATTTATTCGACCCCTATCTCCTTATACCGATTCCCAAGCTAATCCACTTAGTTCATACCCCATGGCTTCATTTCGTACAGCGTAAAGCTTAATAAATATCTGTGACATGATTGTCCTGGCTTATTACAGTCGTACCCTGATCTCTGAATTCCCACTCTAATGAATAAGCTTTGGAAAAAAAGTCCCACTGTAACAAAGGCGAATGCAAAAACTCGTTATGAAGAATGTAAGCCTAGAGATCGGTTTGGTTTCATTGATAAGACTAAATATTTAAAAAAAAATAGTCCTTGTCTACGGATTGGTGAAGCATTTTGGTGTGGACAAAGGGTGTTTGACACAATGCACACCAACTACACTTTAGGGACTATTTCATTATGGGAGATTTCATTTTAAAGTACTCCCTAATTTCTGTGAGCAGTATAAGTTGCATCTGAGAGAGTGAATGGGTAAAACAATGATTAGGTGAAAATAAATACAGTGGGACCTCTGTAATTTGTTCCGGGAAGCTCCTCAGGGGCCGAAAATGATGAATAAATGATGACATTTAATCACTCTGGTTACTGTCTGGGTGAAACTCGGATTGCTCTCCTTTTATTGGTTTATTCTGGCTAGTTTAAATTGCATTTGGATATTACTAACTGTGTTCTGTCCTGGTTTATTAACTAAGCTCAGATTAATCACTCACAAGCATAACTTTGGGTGTAGGATGTGCTTGTGTCTAGCTGAGTATTTGTGTGATAAACTGAGATTAATAACCGGTTTGGATAAATGGGAAGTTACAGTCGACCAATAAACCACAATGTTCCTTTTATTTCGACCGAGTAAACTGTGTCAAAAATTATAGCTGAAGACTTAACCCAGCATTTAGATTAGGAAGTGAAAGCCAAGACAGTAACAATAATGTGTTAGGAAATCTTTTATAGGAAAACCACATTCATAAATGTGATGCTGTTCTGAACGACGGCCAGACAGACTGTCAGGAGCTATTACTGCTTTAAGCCTAGGTGAAAGAAAATAGTGAGTTATGTTGAAATTATGAATATCAGTGGCCCTGTGGAAGACAGGGTTTCGCTGGGAGGTTGGTGACCTAGAGGTAAAGACTAAGGGCTAAACTGAACGGTTCAAATCCTGTTTTGTTTTGTTTTTTCGAGCTGCCTGCCACTGCCTTAACCTTCAACTGCTCTGATTAATTGTAAGCCTCATTTGATAAGAGATCTGTTTAGCTTCATTGATGTACGGCATTTCAAAAGCTTTTTTCAATCAGTGTCTCAGGATTGCCAGAGCATTGTGGAGTGGATAAAGGGTGTACATTATCTACATTAAATCTAATAGAGTGAATGGGTGAAACCTTGGTACTCGCCATTAATGCGTTTCAGAAGGCTCATCAGGTGCCGAAAACGACGCAAATTTTGTAAGTAAGTAACTGTAAGTATGTGCATGAGCAATTATATGCATTAGTGGAGATATACTGTACAGCTTTTTGATTTACGATGGGGTCACACCCAGCAAATTCTTTATAAATTGAACATATAATCAACCAAGTTTACTGTAGTCTGTACTGTATATCGTAGGGGAGTCGATCTTAAACATGCTTAAACTTTAACCTATATATAGGTAAAATAATACATTAATACAAGGCCTAATTTATAGAGAAGCATTAAAAAAGCCCAATTACTTTATTGAATAATGCATTGAAAGCCAAAAGCAGAAACAATATGCTAAGTCCATTGGCAAACCCGGATTGCCGCCTGGGCAGCCCTTATATGCCAGTATCACACTGAGCAGTATCACACTGAGCAGTGGTTCTCACTGGTTTATGAGTGGTTTATGGTTGGCTGATATCTGATATATTATTAGGACAAATGTGGGCTTATTTGCACTAAGAACGCTGCACTGTAGATGCTAAATTAAAAAAACCACAAGAAATTGAAGCTGAACGAGAGCTATTGTTAAACCAATTCCTGATTATTTTGGCTAAAATAAGTCGACTCCTACAGAATTGAATTTAAATCAGTGCTGAAGAAATGAGTCCTGAGACAAATATTTCTTGTCAAAATGTGCAGAGAAACGAATTTGATCAGTACCGATGTGGTCGAGGGCCAATGTATGACAGTTCATATGTGAATGAGATATTTAAATGGATGCATGAGCAAGCAGTATAAGTGAATTCCTGAGTAACACAGTGCATGACTAACTGAGTGACTGAATGAATACGTGAACAAGTAAGGTAAAACTAGATATGTAAAATGAGTGAGTAAATGAGTGAGAGAGTATGTAATTGTGAATAAAAGTGAAAAAGCAGACAGAGCGGATGGGTAAAGTGAAACGTAACAGCGAGCGAATGTGTGGGTGAGTGAATGAGTAAGGAAAATGAATGGGTGAATTAGTGACTGAATACAAGTGAACGGTTACAAGGGCAAGTGAGCGAAGGAAAGTAAACTGAATGAATGAATGAAAATGAATTAAAGGAATTAACGTGAATCAATAGGATGTAGGTAAGTGGATGAGTAAAAGAGGAAATGAGAGTGAACTTTTGGGTGATTAATAACTAATAAATAATGAATAACTTACTATGATCAGGTTAGTATGTGAATGGATGAGAGAGAATGAGTGAGTGACTGAGTGAGTCGCATTGCCAAGCTGACATGGGTTTTGCCCTTGACCAGGTATTTTTTAATCTAGAATTGCTTGGGTTGTGCACTGGGGCACTGAATCACCTGTCACTAACCTTTAAACTGATTATTTTTACAACAAGTCCCTTGTTACTAACTTCATGAAATCACAAATTCAAATTAAATCGAACTACAACTTTTTAGCCTAAAGAAACAACACAAAATAGACTTTCACTAACAAATCGAATGCAGGGAAAAGTTCCTCACAGGGCCTTTATTTACAATTACATTAATGTCATTTAGCAGAGACCCTTTTCCAGAGCGACTAACATTCTAACAATCTAAGCAATTGTGGGTAAACGGTCTTGCTGAAGGACCCCAACAGTGGCGGACGTGGGATTTAAACCTTTTTGGTCCATAGTCCTGTATCATAACCACTAGGCTACCACAGTTGTACCTCAGCGCTGAGAAACAGCCGTTTCAGAAGTAACACCTGCTTGATTTCCTTAAACATCAATATCTATAATTAAATTCAAATGAAGAGCAACCGTGGCTGAGAGGCTATACTGAATGTATAACTGTGGTGGCTCTTCTGGTTAAGATTGTACACCACATGGTCCAGTGTTCAAATCCCAATTCTGACGATCTAAATTATCTAGTGCTATAACACCTAAATGTTTCTATTGTATGACTGTATCCGTAGTAAGTCACTCTAAATACGGTTGTCTGCTGACTAAATGTTATTTAGACTGTGGCTAACTAGCTGGTCCAGGGTTCAAATGACACCACTGCCGCTTACCCCATAGTTGTTTGGATTGTAGATTGTAAGTAGCACTGGAAATATTTAGTGGTTAAGGTACTGGACTGTGGATTAGAAGATCTTCGGTTTAAATCCCAGCTCCACCAAACTGCTGGTTGCTTGATCACAATTATTTTGGATGGTGAGACTGTATCTCTTGTAAGTCGCTCTGCATAAGGGCGTCTGTTAAGTGATTAAATGTAAACGTGTATCAGACGTTTCATTGGATTTTCACTGTATTACTAAATACAGTGAAGGAGGTGATGATCCAAATGGCATTTTGTCGCTGCCTATGATGTCATTTAAGTTTTTACTTAGAGCATTTAGTATGCACTACTTTGGGGATCTAAGTACAGAAGCAGATATGAGGTAATGCAGGACAAAAAAACAAGACTTCACTTTACTGAAAATACAGTAGTTTGACAAAGTCTTAAGCCACTATTAGATTAGATATACAATTGTGAAAGTAATGGTATAATGACATATATAATTATTTCCCTTTGTCTTTCTTAGGATACAAAAAGATCATACAGAAATTCTGTACAATTCTGAAAAAAAAAACCAGAGAATGTTCTATAGTTTTTTTTAGTGTGACCTCGCTTTACACTTGAGCAATAGCAGCATCTGGCAACTTCATCGGGTTGCCAAGTTGACCCTTGTACGGTCCAAAGAAGCTTGATCATAAATGGCCTTTCAGAAGGGGAGCAGACTACACAGACTAAGATATGCTAAAACTAACAAAGATTAAAATGAAGATTTATTAGGGTCCAATCCCAGGCAGCATGTTATATATGGTAGTCATGCTAAAACAACAAATCTAATGGTGGCCTAAGACTTCTGCAAAATACTGCAGGTAGGATGATTCGAAAATGTTCCAAAAGATAATGTCACGGGTCTTGAGCCACATGGATATTCACTAGCCAAACAAAATCGAGGTGCGTGCAGACAGCAAGGTACGACTGCACTAAAGCAGCCAGGGTGAGGGCCACGGAACGAACAAGCCAGCAAGATCAGGAGGTCACTTCTCCAAGTTTTTAAAATAATTTGGAAATAGAACAAATAAATTGATAAATATCGAAATCTAACAATCACAAAGGTATCTAAATCGGACTCTTCTCTATCAAATATCTGCAATGTCGCACAGCATGGGTACACATGAATAGAAACACGAATGTTTATGGAGGCTCGGATTATCAGAGTTCTTCATTACACGTCACGGTCAGTTTCACCTGTACAGCTCATTTAGCCCGGGGATCTCGTGTTAGTGAAGTGAAAGGCCGAAAAGCACAGTGCTACACAAGCATGTGGATCTCGTTGTACTCATCACGACCGTCTTCATCGAAATTGGGCGAATCTTCATCTGCATCCAGCTGTGAGAAGAAAAAGGCAGACAGACCGTCCGTGTTAGGACGCGAACCATATCGTGCACGCCTCCACACAGCAAAAACGCTGGGCTGGAAAACACACCTGCTTCAGAACGGTTACGCATGACTGAGCTCATAGAGCTGCAGACGGCAGGGCAGACGATGCGCATGTAGCAGCATATACAGGAATGAATGACTCCTGTGACCCAAGCATGTGTTCATTAATATGAGTTTACAGCCTCAGTCATTTTCGTTGGATTCTCCTCGATCACGTGACTCAGCACATTGCAACCTTTGTGCCTGTCTTCAAAAGAGTGAGTGAATGAGTGAGAGCCTTGGTAAAAGTGAATAGGCGAGTGAGTGAATTGGTAAATGAGAATGTGAAGGAGTGAATGAATGTGTGAAAGTGAGAGTGGGAGAGTAGAGTGGTTAAGGACGAATGTATGGGTGAATAAGTGATGGAGTAAACGTTAATGGAGAATAGGACAGGGTGAGAGGTAGGTGGTAGGTGAATGGATGAGTGAGAGAGTAAATAGGAGTGGACTGAGTGAGTGAATGACTGAGTGAGTAAATGAGAAAGGCAAAATGTAAATGAGTGTAAGTGAACGGATATGTGAGGGAAGGAGAGTGAACGGGTGAAGAAATGAGTAGAAGTAAAATAATGCGTTAAATAGAGTTCAGTGAGTGAATGAGTGAGAAAATAGGTGCAAGTGAATAGGTTAGTATGAACATTGTCAACTTGGTGGATGACTGGTTTTAGGTGAATGAATGAATGAGTGAATGATTGTGAGAAAGTAAGTGAATAAGAGTAAGTGAAGGAGTGAAAGAGCGAACAAGTGAGCAGGTGACTATATGAGTGAGTGAGTGAGTGAGTGAGTTAGTGAGTAAAAGAAAGTGAATGGTGCGTCAGTAAATAAGGAAACGAAAGTAAATTAATAAACAAGAAACAGTGTTTGGGAATGAACGGTCGAATGAGTGATGGAGGAAAAGTAAATTATTACATGAATAAACGAGTGACCACATGAATGAGAGTGACTACTACAAGTGAAGAAGGTTCTAAATAGAGTGAATAGCTGAGTGGATAAGCAAATGAATACGTGAATGAGAGTAAGTGAGTGATGGTTAGTGAATGGGTGGATGAATAATTCAGTGAAGTGGTGAACGGGGTAGGTGGATGTGTGAGACAGTGAAAGAGATTCACTGGGGAACTGAATAAATGAGACGAGTGAGTAAATAAATGTAAAGTAAGTCAATGAAAGAGCGAGAAAGTAAGTAAATAAAGGTGAATGAGTTACAGAGGCTAATTTAAGAGGTGAATTAGTGTCCGGGCGAAAGTGTGAGAGTGAATGAGTGAATGTTAGTGTGAGACACCGATATAAACCCGATCATATTTAATGTAGGAGGATTATGAAGGACACTCACGGCTGCCAGCTCTCTCTCCTCGAAAATCCTGGTGAGGATGAAGCGGCGCAGCGGGACGGTCATGATGAGGATGAAGGGAAAAGCCAGGGACGCCACGGTGGACTTCACCACCCACAGCAGCACGATACACAACAGCTGGATTATGGTGAACAAGTTCATACGCCATGTTTTCACCTGGGGCAACATCAGAGGGAATGAAAGAGTTATTCATGCAGGCAATGATTTCTTTCCTCTCCGAGACGACCAGATGTTAAAACATTTACTAAAAAATATAGTCATTACACAAGGACAGTGGTGCCTCAGTGAACTCTGGACTGTGAACCAGTGAGTTCAAATTCTGGTTCTGCCAAACTGTAAGTGCCGGGCCCTTGAGCAAGGCCCCGCTTACAAAAAATAGGGGATATTTCATTATGGGATATTTCGTTTGGAAGTTTCCCCTAATTTCTGTAAGCAGTATACTTGTGTTGCTACGTTGCTAAAGGCCAAAGGTGTCAAAGTAACACCTATGTGTAAACAATCATTAATGGCGGGTCATTTTGCAAGGGAAAATGAAGGTTTAGGCGCCACCTGGTGGGTGCAATGAAATGTGTAAAATGGGCTTGTGAGGAGTTGAAATTTTCAAAGCCAGAAACGTGAAAGAAAAGGCTGATATACTAATAAAATCAGAACACAGTAAAGTACAGAATATAAGAATGTATTACCTTCAAGTATGGTAATCCAGACAAAAATGTACTAATGAAAAAGAAGTCTGGCAGGTTAGGTTTCAGTTTGGATTTCTAGCAACAATTGTGTATCAGAAGTGTTGCCCACCACTGTAAGGACCTGTGTTCGAGACCCCACTGTGCCTTCAGGCTTGGCCAGAGGGGCCCATACAGACATGACTAATAAACCTGCTCTCTTTCTGATGTTAGTTGGGGAACCGCTAGTGATGCACCAGCGACCCCTACACAGCCCTGCAATTGTCTGGCGTCTCGCCCAGGGAACGCTTACAACTGCACACTGTCAACTTGGGGAAAGACACCACACTCCGCAATCCTGACCACAAAAAGTGAGGCTACGAACCTTATCTGCACAATTTCAGGGTACAGTAACACAGCGCACATGGTAAAAACTGACCCTACATGGGGCACCAATCGATTGCAGGGCCCATTCACATACCTGCACACTGGAACACTTTAAAGACAAGACTTGACCTAAAGTAATAAAGCAGTGCGGAAGGAATTAGAATGCTCGGAGAACACCTATGCAAACATGAGCAGAACGTGTCACATCCAGAGACACAGAGTATGGGTGAGCCAGGAACTGTACCAGGGATCTCTGGAACTGTGAGTCAATAGTACCAAGACTGTGCCACCTTGGAAATGTAATCATTAATAAACACATTCTTCGTGACACATTCCCCCCACAGTCAAGTCTTCTGGGCCTGAGACAGTTCAAGATGCTCACCTTGGTCACGTAGGTGTGATCAGGGTGGTGTTTTGCTGGTGTGACCATGAGTGTGATGCGCTCATAGAGCTGGATGCCAGTCAAAGAGGTGATGCCCATATACAGAAATATGCCAAAGAGCACAGCTAGAGGAATATGGCGCAACACATCAGTCATCACAATGGACATGCCTGCAGGAGAGAAACAAATGGAAACCATTAGCCATCTAAATGGTGCTGGGCGGTATAGTGGTTTATGCAGCGTACCATTTTTATTTCCAATCAAGAATTTGTTTTCCATATACCACCGTATAGTAGAGAACAGCAAAAACAAAAGATGTAAAATTTGTTTTGAAAAATGTATATAAAATGATCATGGAATGCCAAATGGCATGCTGGGTACAGCTTTTATAGAGCATAACATACACTAGTTTAGCACAGCCTAGCCTAGCCTAGTCTGTTAGCAGCTTGGAGCGGCTCGGTCAGATTAAAGAACAGAAAACAAAGAGAAGGATAAAGAAAACAAAACGGAGATGGACAGGAAGACTTTTGGTCAAGAGCGGAGCCGTGTCTCCAGTGTGGAGGAGTTTTGGTGTTATGCAGCCCAAAAGGTTAAGTAACTCCAGCAACCCTTGACCTATGGCTCCTAACCTGGGGTCTGCTATATATATAGTATACATACAAATGGCCTACATACACAAACTCCAAGCATCTTAGAGCAGAGAAAGCCTTGCGCACCCCTCACAATGTTTAGGGGGCACAGACCCCAGGTTGGGAGCCATAGGTCAAGGGTTGCTTTAGTTACTTATAAACCTTTTGGTCTGCATAAAACCAAAACACCTCCACACTGGAGACACAGCTCCTTTGTAAGCTTAAAGTCTTTCTGGGCATCTCCTGTTTCGTTTTCTTTATCCTTCTTCTTGTTTTTTCTGTTCTTCATTCTGACCGAGCCTCTCCAAGCTGCTAACCAACTGTCATGCTAGGCTAGGCTAGGCTGAGCTATACTGTTGTGTATGGTTGTGTATGTTATGCTATGTGTAAACATATACATACACACATACACGCACGCACGCACACACACACACACATATATATATATATATATATATATATACTCCTGACAGTAGCACTGTACTGTGATATACCGTGAAACCAGTATAATTATTTATTCTACAAATGATAAAAATGTGGACCCCTTACCCACAAGTATGGACACACACATCCCAGTCACTCTCTGCTCTTTAACCTCATGGATCATGGGTTTCTCTCCAGGAGCCGTAGCTTTGCTCATGACCGTCAGGGCGTTGACATGGGTGACAGAGCGGACCGTGGCAGCCGTCAGCCAGGGCAGGCCAAAGAGGGGACAGATGGCACCCAGAGTCACAATCAGCAAGAGGTCCAGGTGGAAGCCCGAACCTTTAACCAAGCGACGCTCCTTCTTACTCACTATCAGCCTGCAGATTGGCAAAAAAAGACTTCAGGTTTGAGTTGACATTTTTTTTTTTCCATTTACAGCCAATGTGAGATGCCAGATCATCTAAGAATAAACAGCTGAGGGCTGAAGGCCGGGTTTAGGACCCAAACATTTAAAACTTGGATTCGTCACTTCAGAGTTTTCTTTTCCACTGATCTTTATTCCAGAATGTGTGAGCTTTAGCATATCTTAGCCTTTTCACCCTGCTCTGCTTCTAAAAAAAAGTCATTTTTGCTGCTACTCTTCCAAAAAGACCATTCCTGATCAAGCTTCTTCCGGTTGTTATCCTGATGAAGCTGCCAGATGCTGCTATTGCTCAAGTGTAAGAGAAAGTGCAATGAAATACTTGGCAGTGTAGGCTATAGAAGATTTTTTTTCCACTTATAATATACTGTTGCTTATCTCATGTTGATAATATCCCATGTTAATTGCATGATGCACTGAAAGTGTAAAACAACAAACAAAACGGTTAGTCTATATGCTTTCTAAGGAGGCTACTTTGGGAAAAATGCTTCTCTATGTTTATTTATGTGTATTACTGGATTCCCATTACATCCCATTGACTACTTTTTCTATTCTATTTTTACCATTTAAATTGAATAAATTCTTATTACAAACCCTCTTTACCCCTCTCTCTCTTCGTCTTTCTCTTTTGGAAATAGAAACTGTCAGCCCAACATATTTCTTGACTTCTCTAAAGCACATGTACTCATGGCCCTACCACATTCACCAGGATAAAGTTATTATTAAATTAGATTTTTAGTTCACATGTTCATCACTGATTTTTCCTGAACCGGTTGCTGGGGGAGCCTGAAGTCTTAAATCCAGGGTCACTGGGACGGTGGGTTACCACGTTAGAGCTCTGCCACTTGAGCGACTTAAAGTGTTTTCTAATGTCGAATAAAGTTGAGATGGAAATCAGGGTGAACACTGAGATCCAGCTAGCCAGAATTCAAGGCCAACTTACGTGGTTATCTGCGTCTCCATGAAGATGAGGATGAAGACGAGCAAGGCGGGTACCACGGCAGCTCCCATCATCCAGGTAGGGAAAGGCTGTTTGTCTCCGAATGGGCTGATGAACCAGCCCCGCTTGTCAGGAGACGTGACCGAGAAACCAGAGGGCACGTTCAGCTTCTGTGACCACAAAAACACTGTTGCTCAAATCCCAGGCCTTGCTGATCGCCAAGCATTTACCACAAGCTAATGGAGACTCTGTACGAAACCTGGCTTCAATTACAGGCAATCGTTTAAAAACAAGTAAAAGCAAGCAGAAGAGTTCAGAACATGATGTTTAACACAGGGCTCTAAATCTGTGTTTGAGACCCTTGTTTGGACATATAATATCAGATTCAAATAGTACATATAGATACAATACATGGACACAATTATAGGGACATCTACACAGTACAAATTCAGGAGCTTTTGTAACATCGTATTCTTAATCCATAGACATTAGTATGGATTAGCAGCTATAATAGCTTCCACTCTTCTGAAAATACTTTCTACAAGATTCTGACCGTGGGAATATTTGCTCATGCACATACTGTAGAAGAGAATTTGTAAGGTCAGGCATTAATGTTGGATGACAGAGCCTGGTTCATAGTCTCCATTCTAGTTAATCTCAAAAGTATTGTCCTCGTGGACAATGCCATATATTTTATTAGGGGATATTTCATCTAAGTTTTGAGCAGTATATATAATATTTACCTGGGTGTAAGTGTCAGGGATGCAGAGGTCCACTATCACAGACAGCAGGATAGAGATGGGTATTCCAAAGTCCCCGATAACTCTCCGAACCTTTGGATTTAATAAAGCACACAACTAAATTACAATGTGGTTCCGTAATGACACAGTCAAAGCCATCTATAGTTCAAGATCAGTATAAGATCAAATTGTTTGCTGTGACGTGACGTGTATTTTGACTAATCTGTCCCCAGAATATTGGCCATTGTGTCCTTCCATTAACACCATATGAGCTGATGTAGTAAGTAAGACTGATTGGAGATTATTTGGAGCATTTTTCAGATGAATCCGTAAACTTCTTCTCGTAAGGCCCTCTGAGATGCCCTACATCCCCGCCTCTAATGTTGTCTAATTATATATAATATTATTATAAACAAACTGATAGTTCGGTAATGCTATATATAGTAGGTTAGCCAGTGTGCGGTTTCCCGCTCCCATTACCAGCCCAGACAATCCAACCACCACTGGATTTTTTAAGAGATATAAAAGTCCTTAAATTAGTGTCTAATTAAGAAGACGGTCTCATTCTGTAGACAATACAGCTTGCAACATGTAACAATATAGCCCTTAGCAAGAACAATGCAAGATAGGCAATTGAAAAGGCTTGGTCATGGGCCCAACAACTGAACAGCCCAATGCTTAGTGGTTAAGGTACTGGTCTGTGGACCACAAGGTCCATAGATCAATTCCCACCTCTGCCACTGTTGGGTCTTTGAACAAGGCCCTTAACCCACAACTGCTTGGACTGTATGGCTGTATCAGTTGGATACTCTGGATAATACATGTGTTATGGGGATTAATTACTTTTAAATCATTGAATAATTATGCACATTGGACACTTTTTCATCCCAGTTATTTCTGAAATGTGTTTTATCAGTTTAAGCTTGTATTATGACTTGACAGTAGACCAAACATACCATAGCAAACATAGATCAGACCAGGCACGTTATCAGTTATGAATGCAACGTTCAGGGGTTTACAAACTAGATATGAATACTACCTAATATGAAAAGCATTAGTCTACATGATCCTACCTTTCCACCAAGGAAGCGACTGTTGCGAAACTTTCGGAGGAAGAAGGCCACAAAGAAGGTCCCCACCATGAGCACGAGGGAAAGCAGAGCTGTGTTGGGCTGGTTCAGGATGGCATCCTCAATCAGCATTGGGCTATCTAATGATTCTGGGTTTACAAGGACTGGGCGGACTGAAGTGACTGGGTACGTCCTCATCAATGGATGCTCTTGAAATACCTAAAACCAGCATTTGCAATAAGTGACTTATTAAAAGCATACTTGATCTACTACAACTGGAACGTAAGTGCAAGTATAACAAACAATAATTGTTTATTTGTTACCGAGAAAGGAAAAGAAGGGCAGCTGCCAGAGCTGATCACATATAATACATATGAGCCATAATAATAATATGAGCTTCAAAGGGAATTGATTTTGGCTTAGAAACTGTACCATCCAAGTGTCTTGTCTTGTTCACCCAAACTAATTCTTTTAGCAATGGTATAATGGTAATGTAAATAAAATAAAAAAATAATAATGCACTCATATAGAATTGTTAGACTGATGCAAAACGTTTGTCTCAGGCAGATATGTAAATGATTACAGGTGCGGTCTGATTAGAGATTGGGTCTTGGCCCTTTGCTGCCCTATAAAAAGGCTTGCAGAGCTGACAGACTTGAACGTGCATTACACTTTCATATGTGGCACTGATAAATGTGCCTCGGTCTAAACAGGCAAAACATTTCCATCACACACATTTTCCAGAAACCTTGTAGGAAACCCCAGAGCTCAAACAGAAGAAAATAAAACTAAGTTTTGCAAAACTATCTATAAAATAATGAGATTATAAACAAACTGATAATTCGGTAATGCTATATATAGTAGGTTAGCCAGTGTGCGGTTTCCCGCTCCCATTACCAGCCCAGACAATCCAACCACCACTGGATTTTTTTAGAGATATAAAAGTCCTTAAATTAGTGTCTTGCTTCACAAATCTTGAGGAAAGTCACTGGAGTGGTTGAACATAGCCTCTGACATGCTAAATTTCTGATGGATTTTGTGTCTGTAATCCGACCACTTTGCGGTCCCACCACTCCTGACACTGCTCTTGCATCCATATCTCCATAACAACCCATCAAAAACCTGGTCCTATTCCGCCTCCTTGTCCTCATTATTATGTGTCTTTTAAATTCATTTAATACATGTTAAAACGATTACCAACTGTGGTGCTACTGCACCCTCCGTTTTGTTTATTTACCTCTGAAGGGGTGTGTCAGATGGCTTGATGTTCCGAGCATATGAAGCAAGTGGCTCTTTTAATGGCTGCATCTGGCTCGCAGACAAATCTTTAATTTACAAATATAAAACATTCTCATGTATTTCAATCCATTCATTTCCTACTCATGTTTATGGTTACGGGTGGCTGGAGCCAATCACAGCTGTCCTCTGGGACTACACCAAATTTTTATTGGCTAATGCGTAATGTGCACAGGTCGTTGTGAGGTCAGGAAGTAAACTTTCCTCGTTTTAATCCATGTGTCAGCTAGCTAATTGCAGAAACCATTTTATCAAAGAAGATGGCTTAAAGAAAAGAAGATGAGGAGTTTCGTACTCAGCAGGAATGAACGGAGGAATTGGCCTTTGTGGAGAGAGCAGTTCTGCAGTGTGTCGAATATGCAATGATAAAATTGCATCGATGAAACGGTCAAATATAAAGCGGCACTTCGACACATGCCATACTACATTTGCATTGAAATATCCAGCAGGAAGAAAGCATGTCAAGAGCTACTGTGCAGAGTGTAAGCTAGTCAGCAGCAACTCTGTGTTTGGACCCAACAAGGTGACGAGCAACAAGCAAACGCAAGAGGGGTGAAAGGAAAAAAAGCTCAACCTGCGGACCAGCTGATTGTCAAAACTTCCGCGCTTCCCGTTGCATACCACACACTGCAACGTGCCAGTATTGCTGTGCTCACAATGTTTGGCTCTGCATATACATGTGAGCAGTCTTTCTCACATCTAAAGAACATTAAGACCAACCTACGATCATGTTTACCGGATGGAAGTCTTAACGCCTGCATGAAGCTTAACCTCACCACGCATCAACCAGACTACATCGCCATTAGCAAAATCGTGCTGCACCAGAAGTCGCATTATTCATCATTGGTTAGCAACAGCATAGCAACGTTATTAAAAACAATACAGAGACTTGAAAATGCCTGACGTTCATGGTTCTCTCAGCCAAAAAGGTTCCCGAGCCCTGTTCTATTCGAGATCCTGAGCTTTGTGCTTACAGCTAAAACACTTTTCCTAATGTGTGACTCTAGATTCAGGCTGAAGCTTGGTCTAATGTTGAATGATCACCTTGAAGAGTTTGGAGAAGGTCTCACAGATGAATATGAGGGAGATGAGGAAGGCGAAGATCTCCTGAGTGAAGGGCGAGATGTAGCGCACAAGGAAACTGCCCTCAGCCGCTACGATCACCAACACAATAAAGATGAGCCAGAAGCCAATCCAAACCCGACCTGTGAGGTACTCAAAGCCCTGCGACTGGCAGAACTGGTCCAAAGGAGCACAGGAAACCAGAAAGTACATTGTTAAATAAACATCTGAACATCTAAACATCTGTCGGTAAAGCTGGGCAGTATGGCCAAAAATTTGCATCACATTTTTTTGACAGTACATCGCAATATTTTTTTTCTTTCTTTGCTTTCTTCTGAGAGGAATGGTGGCATGACTGGGCTTTACTTATGCTAGTATAAGTACTCATGAAACATATAGTGAATTACTGTTCAAACTGCAATGTACTGGAACAGAACAATAAAGAGGTATGACTTCATTGGGTAAAGTATTTTCATACTTTCTATAATTTCGAATCCAGTTAAAACACTGGATTCATGGTTTCTCTAAACCAAACCCTTCCCCAGTTGGATTGATAGTGCATTTGTAAAGCCACCACTTCCTCTTCCTGCCATATTCAGTGCCTTCAGAAACTGCCTCTGCAAGCAATGTATAAGCCTTTGGCTTCATGGTTTCACTACTGGTTAAAGGCTTTTAAAATTTGCAATATCATTTTCAAGCTGCAGACACAGCTCCTTTCTTGTGTGCAAGTTCTTCTTGTTCATATTTGAACATATTTTTAGTTCTTTAACCTCACAGAGCCTCTCCTAGCTCGTAGCTAAATGACTGCTATGCTATGTTATGTCTAGGTTGGGGTTTGCGTTATGCTACCTGGCCAGCTAGCGAGCTGTTGCCAGTATGCCGCTTAGCGATCACAATCTATGTAGCATTCACTAGCACCTCTAGTTTTACAGTCGGTGTTTCTGATGCACATGTTTCTGATGGTATGACGGTACAGGAAAAAATCATACCTTACAGGAAAAAATACTGCACTGCTATGGTTACACTAGCTCTGAGCTTATGATTGGTTGAATACCTCCTCCTTTATGAATCCACCCATAAACTGTGTGCGGGAAGCTCCCTGTAACCCTTAAGAAAAAACACTGTGTACTAACGTAAATTAATAGAGAACACTGAGTAACTGAGGCCTCATCTTAGCCATTAAGTTTTGTAAAAGTCATTTTGACACGGTCACCGTTCAGCACTGACTGGATCGTGGCTTTGTGGTCCAGAGGAACTGTACCTTGTAGAAAGCCTCTTCAAACACCAGAAGAGGTCCTGAGAAGCCAATAATGAGCAGCGGCTGTCCTGCCAGCAGGGAAAACAGCACCCCGACCGCTGATGTGGATATAATGAGCTCAGACACTCCCATCATTCCTTGTGTCTTCTCCCCTAAATCAAACAGAAAAGCATTCACGCCAGAATTATAGCTACATCCATGATATGTTCTCTATAAGAGCAGGTTATGTAAGACTGTACGCGACACTGTGCTGTACCACAATTGCTAGAACCAAAATTACTCGGTTCCAAAAGGCTGTTCAAAATACCCCCTAAGAGGTAAAAAAATAGGAATGCTCCAATCCCAACGCCCAAATTATAATTTTCAGGCACGTCTTATTGATGGTGAGATTAAGGATACTCCTATGTCTATGTGGTGATCAGTGAAAGAGTAAATGATTGTGTCCATGATTGGACACACACTGAGACTTACACATATACATACATGTACAAGTTTTACGAATGTTCAAAGTCTGAATTTGTGTTCGGATGTGGTGGCAAACTGGCCAAATCGGTCGATTAAAGAAGCGTCTGCATTCTGAAGTTCCATTGTATCTTGATGCAACAGCAGTCGGCTGGTTTTTTTTATTTGATAAGTAAAATAATTTCACTCTAAAGCTGAGCTCTCTTTTATTCTCTCCTTCAAACACATATACGAAATGAGAAACTGTCTTTTATGTGACAGATTGACACATTCCTATTTTAAAAGACAGCGGAAACTGGGAAGCGAAAATGGGATCTCAAGAACTGCAGTGCGCTGCGTGGCAAAGACGTAGTTCTTCTTTCTCTGCTTGTGTTTTTGCCAGCAATAACTTTTTGCCCTTTCACAGATCTGTTAAACAATATTTATTAACAAACCTTATCAAGATAATCCAAGCTTCACACGTAAACTGACACGCTGCAGGTTTGCCCATGGGCATTCAGTATACACCCAAAAGTATGTAGACACCCATTCTAATTGAAACTCTGGTATTTCATGCACACTTACTACTTACAAGTTCATAATAAAAGCAAACACAGTGAATCTCCGTAGACAAATAGGTGCAGTAGAACGGATGTACTGTAACCTCAGACACTCTCAGTATGACACTTTCCTCATCGCCATCATCAGTTCATCAACTTTCTGCCCTTCTCTAATAACACAAAGTCCACATAGAAACCGTTTGCCAACTTTAGTTTAGACCTTGGCTGGTTTCACACAGTACTGGATTTAAATCCATCTGACACCTTTGAGATTGGAAAATATAAACTAAGGCTTTTTTTTTTCAACTCGTCAACCGGTCCAAAATGTAATGGAAAAGCCTTTTCAGAAGAATTGAAGACTGCTCTAGCAAGTAAGTAAGTAACAGCTAGGGTTGGGCAGTATTACGGAATTGTGGGATACCGCAGTATTCAAAATTGGTGATGGCATTTGAAAATGGCGACGTCTTTAATACTGGAGCTGGTATTTTAAAAATGTGACACACCAAATTTCTGCTTCACATAAACCTTTAAGACTGGGACATTAAACCTAGGTTTATACTTAATGAGTCGTAACTCGACAGAAACACGCGGCTCTTCTGAACAGACTGGAACAGCTTGACCAGGAGAGAGAGCTTCAAGCGGCAAGACACTTTGCTGTCCTAATTTTAGACACTCGGGAAAATTCTTCCTGATCACAAGTGAAATTTCAGTTGCACCACGCAATGTATGAAGCAGGGAAAAAGTAGAAAAAGAAGCCCTAAATAAATGAAGTTTGAAGGCAGTGTGTCTTTTCTACTGAGGTCAAATGATGGGTAATACACAGGCAAAAAAAACTGACCAGCTCCAACTGAGCAAATCAGAAACTAGGCAATATTATCTACATTGTGAAAAACGAAATGCTACGTATAACCTGAATACCCCTGGCATGATTAAAAGGTTATTTGCCTGTTTAAATGGCTCTTAGGATTGACTGGAAATGCACTACTGTATCTGGTTCTCTATTAAATGCTTTTGAAAAGCGTCCATAAAAACAACGGCAGAACCTTTTCGGATCTGATACCTATTTGGATGGAACAGAGGAACAGAACTTAATTATAAGTTCCTAACCAGTTTTCAAAGGTTCACGACAATTGTGAAGTGTTCACTCGACACTCGAGTGAAATTGCTTAAAAGCCCTAATTATACTCTCTCATATTGTGTTATTCTTTGATAAATAAATACCTGCTTATTTTTCTGTTTTGTGTAGACAGGGGTCAGTCAATCAAAGATTATAATGGTCCAACATGGGTAAGTACACTACTCACAAAAATGGGGGGATGTTTCAAAATGAATATGAAAGGATCCCACAAGAATTGATGGACAATCTGATTCTGTTCATGCCCCATCACTCAGGGTGTTTTGACACTCTTGGGTGACCATACACCCTACTGAACAGTCAATGGGTGGGCACTCTCGTCCAGTTTAACATGCTTCTGTTCACCCCTGGGCGGCATGGTGGCTCGATGGGTAGCACCGCTGCCTCACAGAAAGAGGGTATTGTGTTCAATCCCAGGGTGGAGAGGCCTGGGTCCTTTCTGTGTGGGTTTACTCTGGGTACTCTAGTTTCCTTCCAAAGATGTGCATGTTAGGTTAATTGGTGTCTCTAAAATGTGACTTGTGCTTGAAATTCTTTATTCTTTGTAATAAAACGTGAACACTGCCATTTGCTGTACAGTCTGTCATGACCCCCCCCCCTCCCCGTAGGATATACCAGACTATCATCTGAAGACACTGAAAAAATGTCAATAATGCACCACCCTTGTACAGACTCCATACTAATACCCATGTGTTTAAATGAAACTTTTATCTGCTAATTAGGTGAATAACTAACCGGCTTATTATAAGATTCTTTTGTGAAACTGAAATTGCGAGAAATTGGCTAGACTTGTCAAAATAGCACTTTCCGGCTTACTGAGTCTGGAATGGGTTAGAAATCTGCTTTGTTTACGTCTTGAAATGAGGAGAGCGTTGTTTTTGTGTTCAGCCCTGTCCCTTAATTTGACTGACAGATGCCAGGTCCAGTAATCAACAAGTAGCTTTCTATCTTTTTTTTAATCAATCATAATTCTATGTCAGCTCTTTGTGCTTTCATATGCAATTCACCACCCAGTGGAAATGTTACGGTTGATTTGACACATTATATTTGAGATTGATTAGAACGTTGAGTGGTATTACCTAGCAGTCCTCCAAACGTGATGGTGGGGGAAAGGGCAGCAAAATAGATGAAAATGACGGCGGCGATACACTGCGAATCCAGAGCATCCTTAAGATCGCTTAGGTAGTACGGGTAGCGACGGCGAATATCATGAATCAGACCCCCGAACGGGATTCCAGAACGCTTCAGTGGGTCCACCTCTGGCTCCTCGTCTTCCTGATCATCTTGACTGAGATCTGAGGCAGGTGAGAGATATCAGGCTGTATTTTAGATATCAGAGACCAGATCGTACAAAAGTCTTGGGCCATTCATCCATATCCCATTGTTTTAGAAACGGCATGATGACCATATATGATTATCTATTGAAATACAAACCGAAAATCCAGGACATTGGTATGCAGTATTCAAAAATACATATATATATACATATATATATGTATGTATATGTATATGCAGTAGAGATGGTATTTTTGAAATGGTAGGAGCCCAGAAAGCAAGTTTTCAGAAGGGGAACAGGATAAAAAGGGCAAGCGATGCTAAAGCTCACAGAGATGAGTTTTACAAGGTGACAAATTCAAGTTTGTTTTTGTTTCACCAATTGTTAGATATGGCCATTATAACATTGCTAAAACAACAAATCTATTAGACTTTTGCACAGGGGCTGTGGTGGCCTAGTAGTTAAGACATTGTACTATGGTCTTGAAGGTCCAGGGTTGCAATTCTACCTCTGCCAAGCTGCCGCTGTTCGGTCCTTGAGCATGGCCCTTAACCCACTATTGCTTGGATAATAAGACAGTAAGATTGTAAGGGCATCTGCTAAATAATGTAGCGTACATATTGGCCAGGGTGCTGTTCTACAGTATTTCTTAATAAATGAGTTTCATTCAATAAACGATAACACAATAGCCATATCTAATCCTTCCATGTGCTCTTATACTTCATACTTCATTTCTTAAACACATCACCAGAACATGTCCAAATGCCCAAACTATTGCCGCACATTTACTGTGCTATTTTAAGCTGGATGTCACCATTTGTTTGGAAAATTGCTCAACAAAAAAACATTCGTTTTCCCATTAAAGCTTTAAAACTCTGGTTAGAGTAAGAGTGGTGAGTAAGGCTCACATTTATTCTCCTGGTTGGATCCAGCCATGGCGCTCATGCCCCTCTTATTCTCTCTCTCCCTGCGCTTTCGGAGCATCTGCTTCTGGAAGGACGCCACCGTCTTCAGTAGGTCTTTGCCCTCCACGTCAGAAGGAGGAATGACAATGCTGCAGTCCAGGAACTCGTTAATGCCATTCAGCAGATCTTGCCGGTCATCAGCAAAGTAGGCTACCTCATGGAAGTTCTGAGTAGAATTAAGGGAAGCACTGAGCATGAGGCACTTTACAATCAGATTTGTCCCACATCCGCACATTTTATCACGTTATCATGCATTTCTTATGGCAAGTCAATTAATCTGTTCAAAAGGTGGGAAGGTTACATACAGCTGACTGTCTCAATTACTGAAATATCTATAATCACAAATCCGAAAAGCATTGGGACACTAGAGAAAATGTAAATGAAAAATAAACTTGCGTTTCTTACATTCCCTTTGACTTTTATTTCTTTGCAGACAGTTCTCTGATCAGCTTCATTTCATTTATTAATAAACATTCATTCCTGCGTTTCATACGTTTGTTGTCAATCCTCTGCCCATCTTTATTCCTCAAAATCAAATCTTGCCTGGATAATAATGTGTAAATCGTGATTATAATCACCTGTTAATATCACCTGTTTAAGAAGTTGGTTACCTCATTACTAGCCTTAAACTGACCCTGTCCCATTTTTTTTGGAATTAATTACAGGGCTGAAATGAAGGAATGGACGTTTAATAACAGATGAAATAAAATCAACGAGAAAAAAAACCAACAAGAAATATATTGGGTTCATACAGTCGGCAATGAAATACAAGTCAATATAAAAGCAAGAGACACTTTTTTCCTGAGTTGGAGTTCTACATAGACCTTTAAGAGAGTTCTGTATCAATATGGCCTGAAAGGCTGTCGCACGAGGGATGAGCGTGACGACGCAAGACTAAAATTTTCAGGTTATCAGCAAGACAAAGACTGTGACATACCTTGAAAAGGATGTCAATCCAGTCACTTTATAACGGTTCAAAAATACTACCAACTGATAGCACGTAATGTGATGGAAGGATTTTGGACCCAGCTGCAGAGGAACAAGCTCTCTGCTTGGCAGCATTGCTCGGGGGTAAGTGGAATAATAAAAAAAATAATGAAAGGGTGTGATACTATTGAGAAGGGTGTATGTGTTTGATTTGGTGCACTGAGTGAGACCATGCTGAGCTGGGCTACAACCAGGAATCTCAGTATTACAAGGCGTGCGCTGTACCACTGCGGAACTGGGGTGCTCGGTCCGAGCTATGTTTTCATTGAAAACCAACAACTTCAAATAATGAAAGGGTTCTACCTCAATCTTAAAGACTCATAGCTTGTTAGTTTTATCTCATCTTTTGCTTTATCCTTTGTTCTTGGTATCCGTCTCTCTGTGGTATCTAGGTGTTTCTTTGAACTTTTATCTCAGTCGGTTTCCTTTGCCAGATCTGAAAACAACTTCCATTGTTTATCTATTCTCATAGATAAACTTCTTTTAGAGTTTCCCCCTTGTCTTGCAAATGATTGCTCCTTTTTCACAGAGGCAGCTCAGGTGAGGACCTGGGTTAAGAACCTGGACTGGATTTGTATTATAAAGGTAGGGTCAAGCAGATATGGCGTCCTGTGATAAACTGACCCAAGAAATCTGGGTTAGACTTAAGAGCCCAGTCCCCCAGCCCGTCCTTAACACCCTAGACCAGAAAAACAAGTGTAAAAAAGGACACTTTGCTTTTTAGGTTTGATCTTCTCGTTTTCAGTGTTGGATATATCTAATGAATCTGAAAACCAATTTATGTTCAAAGCAGAGCGCCTCACAGCTCCTGGAGAAACAGAGAGCCTTATTACCTAAGTGCTTGCTTTTTACAGTTTGTTTTGGTAAACATTTATTGCTTTCTTTGTATTTAAAGACAGTGTAAAGTCAGCGTATGAACAGTTAGGCTGCAAATGACAACGAAATATCACAAATGTACTCTATCAGCTAATCAGGATCTTTAAATTTGCACTGAAGTTCAATGTTAATAAGCCATTATGGACTAGACAGCCAAAACATTTCAGGAATTCTTTGTCCCTCTAAAACTTTCTCCTTTGATTAGTCTTGTAGCGCCGGTGTAAAACCAAAGCAGCGGACCGCAGACACAAATAGGTCATGGCTGACTACGTTTCATCTAAGGATGAACCTTTGTAAAGTTTGGAAACTGTGTCAGGTTGACTTCTGGCTGAACTGTTGCATTTCCATATTTTTGGGTAGATACATAAATAAAAGTCGACATGAATACGCCCTCACTCTCTGGTTAATACCCTCCATTAAAGCCTGCTTGCTTTCAGTCCAACCACTTTCTTCCTGTTTTTTCCCCCAAACACTTTAGATGTTAGAAAATATTTGTAATGAACGTTTTACAGGTAACACTTAAAATCTAGAACTGAACTGAAATAGTCTGACAATGCTTGCGTGGATACTAACTTTATCAGACATGAGCGTCGAGAATGAGCGACCGATCTCGTGGTAGTCCACGTTACTCTGAGTCGGGCCCAGGAGCACAAAGATGAAACGAACTGGAACAGGAACCTCCAATACGGACTCCAGAAGAACTGCCTCATTGAGCCGCACAAATGCCATGGCAGGCTGCTCCAGGAACTCCACACAACCTACACACACACACACACACACACACAAATTGAACAAGGTAAAGAGATAGCTATCACATGTCAAATTATTTTTATATTTATTTATGAAACAGCAAAATTGAACATACGAGTGAAGATTTTTACCCCACAAAAAGTGCATGTGATTTTTAACCTAGTGAGACTTTCATATTACAACTGATTTACTTTCCACATCTTGAGATTTGTAGAGGTGACTCCATTTGATATCATCATAATGCATCGCAGAAACTGTAGAGCGTTATTATGTATGTAATAGCGAGTCACGCAATTTTACTTTGTCATGTTAAAACCTCAGTGAATCACAAAATGAAACTGTTCATTAAAATCCAATCCAATAACGCGCTCTAGGATAATCGAGCAAGGTCAGAGCAAAGTGTTACTGGCAAACTTTGATGTGATGACTCGGCATAAATCACTGGCTGCAAATGTGCAACAATAGGAATGAAGCAGCCATTAGCTTACCCACTAAAACCACCGTGGCCTCAGCATCCTTGGGGATCTTCGCCAGCAGTTTGATAGATCTGGCTGCAGCATGAGCCTCGACAGGACCGGGGTGTAGGTTTTTCTTTCATTAACAGGAGAAAATAGTTAGTGCCATATTAACATTCAACACCGGCTCCAAGCTACGACTTAAAACTTTTGGCAGGCGATCCATGCAAGCGTCACTCTGTGGTGAAATTAAAGATTATGGTTCCACATGTGAGCCCCGTGTCTCCAAGTGTCCGTGTTACCGCTTGCTGTTTTAATGAACCATTTCGCCTGTCTTTAAGTAAGAGACGGGTCTGCGCTAGACGACAAGTTTGCCACGTGGTAAATCACTTGAAATCACTTCAACATGATCCTTTTACATACCGTTTTCAAAGCCCGAGTGGAACAGGGAAAGCAACATTTCTCGCAGTTATTGTATCAGGGGGATTTAACGGCAAGCTGCAACCCACTTCTAATAGCGCACATGTGCTAATATGGAATTATCTGCTTGTCTGAAGCTGTGGACGCTCACTCTAAGGGTACATGTTTGAAGGGCCTGACTGCCTGGGTTTATTAATAGAGGAATCCAAGCACCTGGAGCTCAGGCATGCATTTGTAACAGGGATATAAAAGAAAACAATTTGGCCAACTTTATACGTGCAGTTATGAGCGACCATTTATCAGTAAGAACTGTCATTTAGGTACGATCAGTCATTTCATAAAAGCACAACCCAAAATAAGCAGATTTTGGGATGATATGGAAAATGCAAAAAAAAAAAACAAATCAACAACAACAAAAAAAAAATGTTGATACAGATGGTATAAACCCAAGATGTGGCAGCATGATGGCTCGGTCAGTAGCACTGCTGCCTGACAGCAAGAAGGTCCCGGGTTCAATCCCAGGGTGGAGAGTCCTTTCTGTACGGAGTCTGCATGTCCTCCCTGTGTCTGTGTGGATTTACTTTGGGTCAAGATATGTGTGATAGGTTAATTGCTGTCTCTGCACTAATGCAGCCATCTCATTTTTAAGTGTAAATGACCTTTTCAAAGGGCACTGACCCGACCCCATACCATGAGCCTGGCATTTGGACTTATTGTAGATAACACTCTGCATGGTCCTTTTTGTCGTTGGCCCAGATCAAACAGCTCCCATTTCTTGTTAAAAAGGTCTGAAATAGTGATTCACCTGACTACACAACACATTTTCATTGTGTGATGGTCCATCCTAGATACCTCCAAGCCCAGAGGAGTCGACACTACTTGTGCACATAGTTAACATAAGGCTTCTTTTTTTCACAGTACTGTTTTAAGTGGTGTTTCTGAACGCAACTCGGTCTTGTACAGTTTGATAACGGTTTGCCAAAGTAATCCCTTACCATGTGGTGCTAGCAGTTACTGAAGAATGAAGGTTCTTGATACAGTGCTGTCTGAGGGCATTTAATGATATGTTGTACTAGAGAGAAACGAACAAATTCTTGCCAATTTTCCATTTAAGGTCATTTCAGTTAGTTTCTCACACATTTGAGATCTGGTAATCCACTGGAGATCTTCTGACCATCTTTGCTTCTCAAACACTCTGCCTGTCCTTGATGCTGAATTTGTATTAAATCATAATGACAATCACCTGTTTGAAATGGCGTCAATATTTCATTACTAGTCTCATTACTAGTTCTAAATTGCCCCGTCCCAAACCTTTTGGAATGTCTAAATGGATGTTTATTAACAAAATAAATTAAGCTGACCAGGAAAAAAAACCATGGGATATATTGGGTTCATACAGTCTGCAATGAAATAAGAGTAAATGTAAGGAACACCGTCTGTGGACAGTTTGCATGTCCTCCCGGTGTTTAAACGGGGTTTACTCCAGGTGCTCTGGTTTCCTCCCATATTCCAGAGACATGTTTTTGGTTAACTGAATATGTTAAATGGGCCAGTTCTGCACATGCATGTAACACTAGATATCAGTGTAACTTGCTTCTGTCATAAATATCCACTGAGGCTGAACGCAAGGTTAAATAAACCAAATAAATGACATAACAGAGTCAGAAAGTTGTGAGTTTAAATCCTTGCCCTGCCATGCTGTCACTTTTGGGCCTGTGAGTAAAGCCTTTTAATCTTCAACTATGCAGCCCAATTTTGGGTCGTTGCAATTATAATTATGTAAATGGTTCTTGGGTGGGGCCAGTTTTGTCATGGGGCTTTACGTCTTGGGAACAAAATTGTGACACGCCACAATAGAAACATTAACTGGCTGAAAAAATGCTTTTGATGCTCATGTGCCAATTTAAGCAACCACTGGAAAAAATTCCCACAATAACAAAAACACAGGGAGACAGTCAAGGAAAACGTTTCTTCACATACGGCTGAACATGCTTTTCGTCAAAATAACGGGTTGCGCACGGTTTGACAGGGATACCCTGCATTCTCGTTTAAAACCTTCTGCATGCACAGAGTTGATGAGGACGTTTCTATAATAGCTGATGGGATACGCCTTAAACATGGACCAGCAAACCGTCGACACACTCTAATAAGATGATTAGTAAGCCCTCAATCCACAGCTGCTTGGACTACGCTGCACTCTGTACAAGGGTTACTGTTAAATTTGAATTGGACCTTGGCAAGTTCCCAGCATTCAAACCAGTTAGTTATGGACTGGTGGTATAGTGGTTAAGGTACTGGTTAGAGACGCACAGACCGGAATCAGCTGGTTTCAGTGTGATTTCCTACGACCGGTAATCAGCCGATCAGTCTCATATTCAGTGCCAGTGACAGACAGGCACACGTGGGGTCCACACGACACGGCCACACATGAAAAACACGCTGCTTTAACTAACGTGAACTCACGATTCAGTTCTGTTTTAAACACAGTTAAAGCTTTAAAAGATGTGTTTGTTTATTAGACAGAGCGGTGCTGACACACACTGATGATGAAGACGTGTTAGATTTCACTTGTGCTTCAAAGTGCACTAAAGAGCAGTGATATAAGGGAGTGAGTGCTGAGCATTTGAAACAGCATCACTTTACTGAATATGTAGAATTGAACAAAGCTAAAGCAAACTCTGATGATGACACACACTGTGCATGTGTGCTGCAACGGACTGGCTCCATGTCTAGGGTCATTTCCCACCTTGATCCCTGTACTTTCAAAACCTAAGAAAAAATGACAAGGTCTACAGAGCTTCCTGTGCAACAACAAACAATGAGCTCACAAACAAGCATCTCACCGACACATCTTTGTCATGATCTGGTGTTTTAGTGTCCCGGTCCTCTGTCACCAGGGGCAGATTGGTTTCATGGATGTTGTTGTGGTTGTGGCGGACACTTCCCAGGCTGGTGATGGAGTGATTGCGGTGAAAACGGCCCTCCTTCTCATCATTCGGGTGACTGGAGAAAAAAAAAAAGTTCCCGTTTTATAGAAATACATTTTATCCGCAGCTCTCTATCACATTACAGTCGAATGCATAACTCTGTTTCTTCCCAAAATAATTTGGGAACATTTATCCTGATTTGTGTGACAAGAGAACAAATATCCGCGTTCACTTGTTTTTCTTGGTGAGAGAGTGACTGAGCTGTTGCAAGCTCTGGTTTCCAACATTTGCAGAAACAGAACCCCCACATTATAAGATATCAGAATCTACATTTCCAACTCAACCGCACTTTCTATTCACTCAGAGGAAAACCAGCCAAAGGAATCAATACGAAGGGCAAAAGCTACAAAAAAGCAGCATGTGGAGAATTTCAACAAAAAGTGTGATCTACGAGCATGCAATAACATATGAACAAATGCAATGGAAAGTGGTATTATGTACGAAAAGAAAAAGAAATGGGCCACATGGTCTTCAAACTGAAAGCCTAAGCAATGTGTTTGAACACATCTTATATTAAGATAAATACAATTCTTTAGTTTGCTTTAGATCATTTTGTTATAGAGGATACAGTATCTAGTAGGTTGTACATGTTTATATAGTACTGTGCAAAAGTCTTAGACCACCATTAGAGTAGATAGACCATTGGTGATGATAATCATATATACTGTATCTATTTCTCAGTCTTTATTACAATACAGCCAGAACATGTGAATGAACATTTGTATGAAGGGTAAAAATACTGAAACCAACCTGAAAAACACCTTCTCTAGGCTAAAGTGGCAAGTACTTAATGTGACCTCTACACTTGAGCAGCATCTGACAGCTTCACTGAGATATTAAAGAGTGGTCTTTTTGTAAGGGCCAAGAAATGTCTTTTTTGAAAGAGGCACAAGGTCTAAAACATGGGGAAACTCACAAAGATGGTTATGAAATGAAAAATTCGGGTCTTTGGGTCCAACCATTGCCAGTGTGCTATATATGGTCAATAAAACAACAGATCTAAAGGTGGCTTGCACAGTACAGTATATTTAGTTGACAAAAATTAAATTCAGTTGTAATCTTTGTTAATTTGCCTTTTTCAGCAATCCTGTTTGTGTTTAAGTTTAACATTTAGTCTTTATTTCGGTTAGTTTAATTATAATTGTATAATAATAATTATTAGTTAATTTATAAACACTGTGGGAGCAAGAGACTCCTAGTACAAATGTTTCTTTTTGTCCATAAGTACAAATCATATAATCAACAAAACAATTAAGTGAAAATTGTAAAAAAGTTTAAATGCACATGCTGAGTTTAATTTTTGTATATTTATTTAGAACACAGATAGATAGATAGATAGATAGATAGATAGATAGATAGATAGATAGATAGATAGATAGATAGATAGATAGGTGTGTGTGTGTGTGTTTCTACAGTGTGTACACAGTGAGCTGGTAAGGCAAATCTGATTATTTATCCATTATCAATGTTATTAATCATGATTCCTAAGAGCCTCTTGTACAGCTATTGAATGCTTGGTTTTCTCTTTATTCAAGTGCCCCCACACACGCTCGATGAGTTTAAGGTAAGGTGATTATTGAGGAAAGAGCAGGAGCCGCCAAAGGTTTCCCGCCGAGAAAAGAGTGTTATCTCACTCTTGCTTATGTGCCATGTGACTCATCAGATCCAGCAGAGGAAAAATAATATATTACAACTGTGTGATTTGCCAACAAACCTAACACATGAGCTAACTGCTTACACATGCTGTTTCTCTCTAACTATTGGAATGAATACTGTGCATTAAAAAAGCATCAGTGTAATCATTTAAGCATTATCTTAAATCTTATAGTGTAGATTCGTATGGCTGTGGAGTGCTTTTTTAAAGAAAAAATGTCTTTAGTCTTAAAATCCACAATGCAAAAACTGATGTTACTGACGTGATTATGTTAACTGTTTGGCAGAAGTAACTAATACTGAATGGTATTCATATATTCATATATATACAATCAATGTCAAAGTCAGATTTATCCATCCATCCATCCATCCATCCATCCATCAATTACCTTCCGCTTAATCCACACGGGCTCGCGGGCTAGCCGGTGCCCTCCCGACAATTCTGGGCACATGGGCAGGAACAACCCTAGCTGGGGTGCCAATCCTTCATATGGCACACAAACACAGTCACGCACATAGTCAAACACCAAGGGTCAATAAACCACCAGTTAACCTAACACGTATGTCTTCGGACTGTGGGAGAAAACCCAGAGTAAACCCATGCAGACACGGGAAGGACATGCAGACTCCACACACAAAGGACCCAGGCAGCTCCGCCCTGGGACAGAACCCGGGACCTCGTTGTTGTGGGAAAAAATTTGTATATATATATATATATATACATTTAAATTGAAGCATTGTCTCAAAGCAGCTTCCCAGTTTCATATTATCTTCTGTTATTTATATTTATATATTATGTTATTATATTATCTATGTCCAAACCGAAACTGGGCAAACCTAGACCGATAAACTTTATAAACGAAAACCTTGCAAAGACCAAAACTAAAAAAGTCATGCAGGTTTGGATTGTCTGCACATAAAATTCAGGTTGAATAGTGCTAACACTAACCTGATGGTTTGTCAGCGGCTTTGGTTTCAAAAGGAAATTTCCCCTTCATTTTCTCCATAAACATTTCTGAAAATGCCTAAATAAAATGTTTAAAGCTAAAAACCAAACCAACCAGCCGCCATATAAATACTGACTTTGCGAACAATTATTTTAAAGCAAAAAAAAAAAAGTTTTGAAATACAAGAGAAAAAAATGAAATGAAACCTCATGGACAAAACGAACATGGATCACGGGGACATTTTGTGTATGGCCACACACATGCACACTGATAGAGTGTGTATTATACTATTTCAGGGTTTTTTCTATTCGCTGCTGCATTACTGTAGCAAAATGAAGTTACGCCTACATCAAACCCTAACTTTAACCTGTTCCTCATGTACAATTTTGATCCACACAGATCCTAATCATGGGGACATTTGGTCTTGTTACAAGTATAAAAACATGGCCCCACACACAGTCAGAGAAAGAGTGCGGAAAAGAGACAAGGTCTTTCACTACCCTTCAGGCATATTTCCATTTACTTGAGTAGTTTACTATATCTGATTAACACACGCACGCACGCACACACACACACACACACGCACGCACACACACTCACACACACACACACACACTTACACACACACACACACACTCACACACACACAGAGAGATGATTAAAGGCTATGTATTACTATCCTTAAGGCACGTTTCCACTTACCTAAGTAAGTTACTGTAGCTGAATAATGGAGACACACACAGCGTCATATATGTACTATATCTATAAGATTTATTTCACTTTATTAAATTATTTTACACTTGCATCTAAGCAGACCCATACCTTCAGCACTCAAAAACAAATGTTAATTTCCTCATTCTGCGCAGCAAATCATCCTGTTTTCCTGGCTGTGGTTGTAGAAGAGAGTCTGAAGCTTAACCAGGCAGAGGTACACCCTAAACAGGATGCCAACCCATCTCAGGAGGACCGTAAAATGCACGACAGTAAAAGCGCCACCCAACTTTCTCCCTTCCAGCCCCACCTGAGATTTAAATCCAGGACGTCGGAATTTGCCATTTCCAGCATATCCGGCTTATCCCACTGAGCCACCATAGCCACAAAACCATTTGGCTCTTTTAGCTTTTCAAGTAAATGAACTTTTGGAGTTCTAACAGTATGGGCATCCAGTCTGAGGTATCAGACCTTTCAATAGACCCAGTGTGAGTGGGCTGTCTAAATGTAAAAAAAAAAAACTTGCAAATAAAAGAAGCCCATCTGTGACAGAGTTTCCTGAAGATCTTTAAAAAATGAGTAAATTACTCTGCACCTTCACCTGTGGCTGCTCAGGAACAGTGTGGAAGGAGAGCTATAATGATTAAAAACCATTTGGCATATGTGCGTCTGCTTTGTTTTTGTGCGTGCACATCTGGTGTGTATGTGTGTGTGTGTGTGTGTGTGTGTGTGTGTGTGTGTGTGTGTGTGTGTGTGTTTTATTACCGGGCAATACAGCTACTTGCCATGAAGTCCAATAAATGACCACAGGTGCAGGTCCTGGACTGCACTGAGAGATATATTTAGCACAGACCCGTAAATGTGTGTAATGTCTGGAGAAAAGAAAGGAAAAGGATAGAGTCTAGTTTGTAAGCGCACCCTAACAAAACAAAGGGTGCCAATACTTGCAGGGTGCATAACATAACGGCAAGCCAAAAGCCTTGGGAGTTCTATATTTTCTTAGTTATATTCTGCTTATTCTATATTTAAGTTTTAATGGTCACACTGTTGTTTTTGTTTTTTGTTTTCAAAAGAAAGTTGCAATTTCTGTATAAAAGCAGTCGTGCCCTTGGGGACCAGAAAAATGTGCCCACAGTGCCAAAAAATGACAGATCTTTCCAGCCCTTTGGGGACACATGGTTCCCACAATGTACACCCCCAGACATTACGCAGAAACATGCACACAGGTCTTGACAAAAGAAAGGAAAAGGAACGTTTTTTTAAGTGCACCCAAAACAAAGGGTGCCAATACTTGCAGCGTGTATGGCATACTGTTAGGTCTTAGGCCTTCTACATCCTCAAATTATTTTCTTTATGTAAGTTTTAGTAATCACTGTACTTTGTAGTTCTACAATTACAGACCGCAGTCCATTTGGTTCTCTACATACTTTGTTAGTTCCCTTTACTCTGTTTTCTAATGGCCAGGACCCCAAGAGGACCTGCACAGATCAGGAACGATTTGGGTTGTGGATCATTCTCAGCACTGCAGGGACACTGATGTGACGGTGATGTGTTAGTGCATGTTCAGCTCGTACATCTGAATCAGACCCAACAGTGCTGCTGGAGTTTTAGACCACTGTTAACCCTCTGTCCACTTTATTAGAGTTATTTGCCATATTGTTGCATCTTGTAGATCTGAAGTCAAAAGACAGTGTTAGTCATCGTCTAATCCTTCAACAGTACTCAAATGATGTTGCCCACAGGATGCTGGTGGATGGATATTTTTGGGTTATGGGCTCTTTTCAGTCCAGCAGTGACACTGAGGTGTTAAAGCTCCAGCAGCACTGCTGTGTCCGATCTGCTCGTACCAGCAAACACACATTAACACACCACTAGCACATAAGTCTCACTGCTGAGACTGATCCACCACCCAAATACACTGCTTATAAAAATATTTCACATTTTTGTCAGTAGCATAGCACCTGACCTGTGGGGGGCCTGTGAGGGTCCTGGCTATTAGAGAACAGAATACAGGGGACAAAAAAGGATGTAAAGAAAACGACCGACTACAGTCTGTATTCTCTCTGTATTCTATTTTATTATACTCCTCATAATACTACATTATCGTTAATCTACATGCTATTTTATTTTAATCGTTATATTTTCTTTAAATATGTTCTCATGTAATTTTTATTTATCTCATATTTTTAAAAAATATTATTAATTAGACAACGTTTTTTATAGATACCTAGCGTGGTCCTACCAAGGTTTTATTACGTTTAGGGAGTTTTTCCTTTCCACTGTCTTCCTAGGCTGGCTCTGTTTAGGATTTGGGTATAGATAATAGAAGATAATAATTATTTGGAAAGCTGATTTTAGACAATAATCTATTGTAAAAAGCACTACAGAAATAAAGCTGGCTTTGACTTTTGATTTTTTAACAATGCATCAACACACAATGAACTGAACTGACTTTAATTTGTCAAGCCAAAAATTGGCTTATAGCTTTGCGTCATTTTTTTAAGCCTTACATATGCTTGTTACCTGGCAGGCGAAAGAAGAACTCTGGAAACACTGAAGTCGTACAACACTGTGGTGGAAAAGCAGATCTTATGCCGTTCTCATGTAACGTCATTCAGGCTCGCTGATGTGGTTATGGACACAATATGATTTATCAGAAACCATAAAAATGAACAAAACCTCGCTATGCAGCTGAGTGCTGTAATGTTATGAAGCAAATCAATGCCAAACTAATAAAGCAAACTCTGGAAACCAAACATGTCTTGGCTGATTACGTTTGTGGTACGTGGATACACTGTATAAAATTTTTTTTTTTTTCAGGAACACTCCTTTATTGCTAGAAATCTACATCCATATATTGCAAATGCTATGCAGTAAAATCAGATATGAGGGATTTTCTGCAAGGGTGTAAGCTGGTCACTCACGCCACTTTAAGTCCAGAATATGACATCACTTTACAAAAGAAAACCTCCAAAACCCTGTCATCACACGATTCTTCCAACAAAAGCGCATTAAGCCAACATACGTGATGTTTTTATTGCTAGAAAACGGTCACTGGTTCCTCTGAACAATGTTCATTTTCACATGTTCGAAAATGATTGGCACCCTTGGCAAATGTGTATAAATAAGGATCTGAAAAATGTGCTTGTGGTTAACTTTTGATCTTGGTTTCTCATTATCATACTGGAACTAGTAATGAAATCACACTGCTTAACCAAACTACGACTGACCCACACAAGTAACGCACTTTTGTGTTCATTGTGTGGTGGCCTAGCTGTTAAGGTACTAGACTATGGGTCAGAAGGTCCAGGGTTCAAATTGCACCTCTGCCACAGTTGACTCCCTGAGCAAGGCCCTTAACTCACACTTGACTGGATTGTAAGATTGTATTAATTGTCCAGGGTTCAAATCCCACCTCTGCCAAGCTGCCACAGTTTGGTCCTTCAACTAGACCCTTAACCCACTATTGCTTGAATTATAAGCCTGTATAAGTTGTAAGTCGCTCTGGATAAGGGCATCTGCATCTCCAAGGACATTGGTACATCCTAAAAAGATGATTTAACTTTACCCCATATATTTTGAATATAAAGGCATAAAGTCACTAAGAGAGAGTAAAACTCATAATTATTTGTGTCCTGCTGTCCTTATGTTTGTCCATATCTAATTACACAATGAAGTTCAATGCATCAGAAACCCGATAGAGACACCCAGTCTTACTAATGACCCTGTGCCGAAGGCCTGTGGCAATACGGGTCGATGCTGATCTTGTTTTTTAGCATTGATGTGTAATTCTCTGACCTGTGTTTGAGCAGCAAGGCACGCAGAACACTGGCCCGGTCTTCAGCTCTGATCTGGTCCGAAATGATCATGGTCTCCACCATCAAGTGAGCAATGCCAGGCAAAGTGGTCTGGTCCAGGTCTAACATTATGGCACCTAAAAAAGGATTCTTAAACAGTTAGATGTTCTATTAAAAAAAAAAAAACAGACTGACCTAAGGACACTTTTGGAAAACAGACTTGGTACTGATTTGGTATTTTTCAATCATTTCTGCAATCACTAAATGCAGAAAGTTAATCTAATCCCATAATCTAAGTTTGTGTAAAAGGCATCCTGTAATGCATATATTTCAATACATTTCAGTAAATAAATATTCCATAACTATTTCAACGACTCATTAGAGAAAATTAGAGTTCTATCTTTGAAAAGCACAGTCAGTGGTGCACTGGACGGAAACAAAATCCATCACTTTGCCATCAGGGTTATACCAGGAGATACCACCGCTCCACAGATAAAAATACATGTATTTATTATAGTTCCTTTCTTGTGCGTTCATACCACAGGAACTGGGAGCGACATTGTTTCTTGAAATTCGGCGCATGGGAACCCTAAAAGACTGGTCCGGATGTAAGAGTACAGCAAATTGTCCAGACGTAGTGACACATCTACGTGATTGGTCCTGAAGCGCTCTTGTTGAGGGAAAACTAAATTGTTTTTATACATATGAACACTGGTAGCCATACAAACCGCAGATCTGCGTAATAGAAACTGAATTTAATTACAGACAAATGTCTTTGGCCCTGGAAGCAATGTAGTTATTGGGTAGTTCCTCCCAAATTAGGACTTGCTCCAAAAGAGCACTGTGCCATCCAGACACCTGAACTTGTTGACTGTAGTATTAACTGTGTATTTCTTAACGGTTATCTGCATGAAAGCCACCTCTGCCAACAAACTGTAACAGCACTGAGCCTTTTATACAGTTTGATGAGAGTTGGAGATTCTCCACGATGCCAGATGATCCACGATCCCTTTTCCTCTCACCCCGGGACTTTTCTATGGGGTTTATAACTGACCATCGTGGCCATGTCAAAGGCCTGCTTCAGCGCTCACTCAACCATGTTTATGTTGTACCATATGTACCATAATCTGGCTCTGATCATTGTCCTGCTGGAAGACCCAGTCACATCCCAGCTAGAGCTCTCTATAAGACGCTGTTTGATTGTAGATTTGGAGGACTGGTGGTCCAATATACTCTGCAACATACATCTGCAAATCTCCAAATCTCACTTCATCACTGTTCCCACTGGTCCAGGCAGCTTTGTCACAGCTGCAAATGTTTTAAACATCTTATTTTGGTACTTTTATGGTACTAATATGGCACATTGAATATGGGCATTTTCAAGTAAGTACAGTACTGTGTGAATGTCCTACATGTTTCATATTTTAGTAGTTTGAGTTACTCCCTGTAGTCCATATGTTTCTCTAAAGACTTTGTTCATCCCCTTTTCTCTATTCCCGAACGGTCAGGACCCCCACAGGACCTGCACAAAACAGGTACTATTTGGGTGAAACTAATGTGGTGGTGGTGTGTCAGCGTGTTGTGCTGATATGAGTGGATCAGACGCATTTAATCGTATTTAATTACACAAGTTAATCAGAAAAGCAAATGAAAAGTCAGAGAAAGTTTCTCGACTACGCAAATGAGATGTAAACGCAATAATCATGATTGAGTAGTAAGTGATATATTCATGGGGGTTAACAGAAGCATGTCAATCTGGACCAGAGTGCCCCCACACTGACTGTTCAGTAGCGTATATGGTCATTCAAAACTGTCAAAACACACTGACAGTGCTGGGGCATGGACAGGATCAGATTATCCAAATATCATCTCATTTCTGTGGGGGTCCTGGTCATTATAAAAGAAGTAAAAAGGACTAACACAGATGATGCACTACAGCCTGTAATTGTAGAACTACAAAGTGCAGTGGACATTTAAAATAAAGATTAAACAGATCATATACTGAAAATTGCAGAATGCCTAAGACTTCTGCACAGTACTGTATGTAATAACACTGAATCTCTTTCATGCATGTACAAACCAGACTCCTACCTATTGCTAGAGATTCCGACTTCACCACTCAAAAGTGGCCAAGAGACACCTACGTTCAGAGCAAGCTGCCATTTGACTGGCAAAGAACCAATGGCAAGAGTGTTTGGTATATCTGAAGGTGTGGATGGAAAGTCAAGGATGAGGTCTGAATAATTTAACTTGGCTGTGCTGGGAAAATGACACTATAGCTCAACTTCTTTACAAGTGTATTTTACAAGTCACACTGGCATAATGACTGGTGTAAATGGAAAAAACTAGTACTGCCCTCTCTTGGCTTTATATAGTACTGTGCAAAAGTCATATGGCACTATTACATATACTGTTTTGGAAATATATAGCATAAGAACATATATAGCATATATGGACCCAAATAATTTTGAACTTGGATTTTGTCACTCCATAATCATCTTTTCCACTGATCTTCATTCCAGTCTTTGTGAGCTTTAGCACATCTTGGCCTTTTTACCATGTTCCCCTTCCAAAAAAATGTCTTCTTGGCTGCTACCCTTTCAAAGGGTCGACTTCGCATCCTGATTAGGTGACACTGAATATCACTGTAGGCTATAGAAGCTTTGTTTAGGTTTTTAACGCTGTAAACAAATTCCCTGTGTTTTATGGTTGTATTTTAATAGCGAGATTTAAATTTTATATAAGAATGCAGTTTTTTCAAGTCTTATCACTGAGATACCAGGGCTGAGACTGAGGGTCTGTCTAAAATCGCACTTGTGGACTGATATAAAATATAATAAAATATAATATCCATTAATTCATTATCTTCTGCTTAATCCACGTAGGGTAACGGGTCAGCCGGTTCCCACCTGGCAAATCTTGGTGCAAGGACTGGAACAAACTTAGATGGAACGGCAATCAATTGTAGGGTACACACACACACAGTCACACACTAAGTGTCAGTTTAGAGAAATCAGTTTACAACTTAAAAAAAACACAAAAAAACAACTTAACATGTATGTTTTTAGACTGTGGGAGGAAGCCAGAGCATCCAAAGTAAACCCACACAGACAAGGGGAGGACATGCACACTCCAGACAGAAAGGAGGACCTAGACCATTTCCTGGGATTTAAACTGGAACCTTCTCACTGTAAGGCAAGATATATA
>JAUZST010007180.1:0-14351 GCA_034779995.1 Parotocinclus haroldoi | reverse complement strand
ACACACACACACACACACACACACACACACACACACACACGTTACGTACTCATACGTATGGTAAACTGCGCAAAAAAAAAAAAAAAATATATATATATATATATATATATATATATATATATATATATACCTCCTCAACTCTAACTTTGAACCAATTTAGTTCAATCATATATTTACACTCACTGAGCACTGTATTATGAAGACCTGTACACCTACTTATTCAGCAGGTCATGTGGCAGCATTGTAAAGCAGCTTTTTGGGTAAGAGCATCTTTCAGTACTTGAGGCAGATGGGCGACAGCAGCACTAGTTTCCCCAGGTACCGCTTTTATCATACAGGAATTAAATGCAGTGGACACAGGCTCAGCAAAACTCACACGCTCACAAGACTGGAAATACATGGTCTCGACATAGTATCATATTTTTGCTGAAAGATTCTGATTTTGGTGACAACAGCATGAATTCATGGACCCAACCTGTCTCACGTCAACAGTCCGGACTAGTGGAGGTGGTGTAATGGTGTAAGAAATGTTTTCTCAGCATGCTTTGGGCCAGTTAATACCAGTCCAGCATCAGTTGAATGCCAGCGCTTATTTGAGTATGGTTGCTGACCATGTGCACCCTTTTATGACTACAACTGACCCATCTTGTAATGACTACTTCCAACCTAAATACCATTTATGGCCAAAAGAGAGTATTTTAAACACTCACTGCTAACAGGTTCAGAATTTGAAGCATATAATCACTATATACAAACAGTTGCAGCTGAATGGGTTGGGCTGAACACAAGGAATAACTCTCACTTCTTCTACTTTCTTTTAAATAAATTGACTGGCTTGCTCAGAACCCTGACCTTACCTCCTAAAGCTACTCAGAAGAGTGAAGACTTCTGCAGCAGCACAAAATCCATACAAACACCAATCTTACAATACAATATTTGATCATTTCCATCTTTACTTTCTTTGTACCTTGTTTTTAATGTTTCATTTTGTGTTGGTCCCGTTGCCTAGGTTGAGTGTTACATTTCTTCACACGTGCTTCCATTTCCATGTGTCTCCCCACGAAAACAGAATCCATGGCACCTCTTCACTGCTCCAGGCTGAGGTCGCGCTGAATCTAATTTACGTTGTTGTCGCTCTCGCAGATCTCGGGTGACGTCAGGTGCATACGTAAACATCAAATCAGAGTCACATGACCAGAATCCTTTCTATATATCACGTGTGGTTTGAATTCAGTTTGTACATTTCGGGTTCAGGTCGATACTTTTGAAACCGCACAAAAACAGCTCAGCTCAAATCTGGTTTGAGATGCCTGTCTGTACATAACCTAGTCTCAGACGTGCCTCCAGTCTGACCAGGTGGGGTGACAGATATAATTTCTAAGAGAGGGAGGGGCCAGGTGAAAACCCCATCTCCCTTTTGGATGAACATAGTCTGTTCAGGCACTTTCATTCTGACCATAAACTTGGGAACTGGTATGTGGATAGACAGATCAAACCCTTGTTATACTGGTGACCCAGTCAATCCTTGGCTACACCAGTGGTCCAGAGAGGTCAGCAGCACAAAATGTCATCCATTCGCAAAAGAGAATTCGATTAGATATTCATGGTCAGTCTTAACAAGTCACCAAAAGGCTCTGCTTTTTTGAAAATGTCTGTGTCCTTTCAAGCCACAGTCGTCCATACAAGCAATTAAACAGAAACAGAGAATCTAGACAAAAATACCAGAATTACTTACACTAAATGAGCTCCTTAATAGAGACGCTTATCTAGTAGTGTGTTGGATTGTGCCATGGATTCCACTTGGTGTTGAAATTGTTCTGCATGAATATAGACCCAAGCAAACAGGATAACTTCTCACAGTTGATGCAAATTAGATGCAGGTACTACCATGCTGAGCACTGCTATGTAGGATTAAGATCCGAAGAAGGCCAGGTTCCTGCAACCAATCCATGACAAAGCTCTCTTGGTAGGGTAGTGGGTTAGCACATCTGCTTACCAAGCAACACCTCTCAGGTTTAAAACCAGGCTGAACCAACTGAAGTTCTTAAAGTTTGCAGCTATGCTGGTTGTTTATTGATTGGCTGGCTTAAACTTTAGTAACAGCTAAAGCATGGACAGCAGCTTTGTTTCTCAGTAGGGTAGTGGTTAGCACATCTTACCAAGCATCGGTGCCCTTTTGCCCACCGGAGTCTTGTTTTTCTGTTTCCCTAGACAGCAATGGCACTCAAACCAGAGCACCAGCATTGTGTTCAGTAGCATTTTGCTTGGCCGCGTGCCTCCTGATTCTTGACACCCTCTGACCACTTTTGGGTGGATTGGTTTCCTTGTTCATACCATCCCCAGTACAAACTCAACACTGTTGCACAAGACAACCCTCAACAAGTTTGTTCATTTTTTTAAAAACTGGCCCCCAATCTAGTATAGCAATCACACAGGCTTCTCTTTTTATCATTCTGATCTGATCCACTGAAGACGTTTTTATGCCTTTGATTTACGATTAAAAAGTGTCAGTGTTTCTTTGATAGCAAGTGCAAAAGAGGAAGGGTAGAAGAGACATTTGCCAGGTTTTTGACTGCCTCAGAAAAAATAGAACCAAGTGGAGAGCAGTGGGAAAATGAGTACAAGTCAGATGAAGTGAGATGAGTCAGTGTTTCCTGATAAAATAATTAGGAGTTGGGTGGTATGGATGTTTTACATACCATTGGATCATATTTAGTAAAGCACTGTATGGAGGAGTGATAGCAGAATATCAGAATCAGAATGTCAAAGGCAAATAATAGCAGGTGCTAACAGGGAATAATACAATATGCTCCTTCTGGTATGACTTATGGTTTCGGCCAAAGCGTTCAAATGTGCAAAACTAACTCGAGTCTACTGGGAGGGAGCTTTGGTGTGCATTACTGATGTGAAGGCATGTCTGATATACTGAAGACTATAAATGAGATACAATGTATTAATCATAGGTGAAGAAATGAAGGCTGAGAGAGAAAACAAGTCACAGTTGCTTAATTTCACCTACAGGTTGGGATGGTTCAACACAATGGTTCAGTCTGGGCTGTCAAAGAGCCCATCGATGTACAAAGTGTACACCTCTCATCGTCTTACCATGCCATTACTGCGGCTATTCCCCAATCCTGTGTGAACAGCACACGTGACCATTGTAATTTATGTTCAGAATTAATAGCCAAGACAATGGGCATATGAGACTGGACACTGGTCCCATTGTTATGCAATGGTGATCTATATACGTTTAGGGAAGTTTTCTAGATGGCAGAGACTGAAGAAGTCCCTGTTTAAAAAAAAAAACATTTCTCCCATGCAAAGCTTGTGTCCAGATGAACAGAACGTTCTGGGATTTGCTCACCTGGTTCATTGAGCGTGCATCAAGATTTTAAAGGATGCAACCATTTTTGGTGTGAACAGCAGATCTTGCGTCCATAATGCATCCATCCAACCATGATGCATTCATAAATAAGTTTACAAAGGGAAAAAAACTAAAGAAGCCAAAGACAAATGAAGATATATAAGGTGTGTTAATGATTTTTCAGTATGTATACGTGACACAGATTAGGAGGTATAGGAGCTGTGGAGCTTTTACAGGTCGCATCCTTTTATGCAGTAGCCTATGGAAAACACACGAGTTAGGAGATAACCATACCACAACATACACATGCGCTGCTTGCATAAGTCAAATAAGGCATTTTCTTAGTGCATGAGAGTTTATAAGCTAGTAGCTGTGGATGTGTGGAGTTCATTTAAAAAAGGACACTGTTTGCAAATAAAAGAACTTGGAATGGAACAGATAATAAACGCATTACATCCAAAAGTCTTGTGCGTCTTCATAAACGAAGGTTTCACAAGCCAGGAGTTGCTGAGTCCGTAGATGCCTGCCTAGTTAACAGACCCGTAGCTAAGACGTGAGGTTAAACTGACTAAAACAACACCTGTTTGAAGCGCAATCCATCCTCGTTTGTGTCAGCCTCCACCGGTGCGTCTTGGTTGCGCTCTGAATGCACCCACAAAACCTGTGCCAACGCCTTCCCCACATAATGCATGGCTTCTAACGAGAGAGCACCCGCTATTTACAAAGCACCAATCAGTTACTCACTGCTCAGAGGTCGATCCTCTCACTACTTTTCCTCCCCGGTCTTTAAGCAGGGGGTAATGACACGGGTAGCAGCGCGTCTCCAGAGCCAATTCCCTCCGGCGGATGTCTCGCTTATTCTAGCAAAGCGCAGTTCCGTAATTTCTCTCCATTGGTGAGCTGTTGTGATAGTGCAGCCTGCAGCAGGAGTTCAGCGCTTCGCACAGCTCTAACAACTCGGCTCTGCGCACTGTGCCGCTTTCCGCTCTCACACACGCATGCACACACACACACACACACACACACACACACCCATACAGTCACTCTGAAAAGCCGCGAGCACCTCAACAGAATGCCACTGAGACGAGAAGCTGGTGAGAGACCACAATGGGAACTGATATGTGGTTTGAAAGAGAGTAAACTGTGTATACAAAAGTTTGTGGAAAAAAACCCCTCTGATTAGTTTTCCTTTTGGTTTCACGTTTGAAACCAGTTTTCTTGGTAAGGGTCACAAAGGCTGGAGTTTAAAGGTGACCTGATCACTGGTGAGAGGGTGCTGTCCCAGCATTATCCTCATGACCCAGAACCCTCCCTCAGCTAGAACCAAATCTGTTGGCATGTGACAACTGGCCCAGGCAGAAATAGAAGTAGTGATGGACTAAAACCAACAAGCAGAAACCAACCTAGAGCAAGAGCAGTGTGCTTTACACCATGCCTTTCAACACTTGCCATCACACAGTGATAATCTATGCTTATAGATAATGTTATTGTATGAGACTTCTTGGTTAGGGAAACCAAATCCATGAAGATAAAAATAAAACTATTCAGTAAAAAGTTTTGGTTCAAGCAGGCTTGAGCAAATGCAGCGGCTTGGCCTACAGTATTTTTCTGTTTTTAATAAATAATATTTTTCCTGTGACTGATATTCACTGGTTTTTTGACCCAAGAAATTGAATATTTCTCACATTATATCATGTACATTATTTCAGATTCATTTTACAGAAATTAAACCTAGTGTTCCAGTACTAGAGTCCGGTCTCAAATATAGATGAGACACAAATTATGGAACTCTGAACCCTGAACCAGATTTCTGTTTTCATTTGGTGGTCTGTGGTAACCCAATGGTTACAGTACTGAACTATGGACAAGAAGGCTCAGGGTTCAAATCCCTTCTCTGCCAAGCTACCACTGTTGGAGCCCCTGAGCCAGAAACTTGAGCTTGTATTGTAAGGCTGTATCAGTTGTAAGTTTCTCTAAATAACCTAAATACAACTGGATCGGACAGATATAAATTCAGACTGAGACAAGCATCAACAGAGGTGACTCCAGTAACTACTGACCTAGACATGGATCTGTTGGGAACTCCTAGGTTTTGGAATAGAGATATGAAGCAGCATCTTCTGCCCCATGGAACAGGACAGCTTTGCACATCGCACTGTTGCACCTGGGCAGAGGTACTATTGGGAACTGGTTCAGTGGTTCAGCTGGTGCATTAATATTTCCTAATGGCCCATATCCCACTTCTAGTGAAATAAGGTCTATTTGGTGGGTTCTTTGACCAGCAATGGGTAGCATCTGTGTCTGTCATTGTCATGATCTGAAATAGCTTCATCATGTGTGATCCTGGTGAGGTTGTGTTTGGTGGTGATTCCCATCCTGGCCAGAAGGGGTTTTCAAGACTAAAACTTGGACCCCAGGTTTGTGGGGTGGCGTAGAGAGCGTTGCCTAGCATATTACACTCAACAGTCAAACTCGGGGTCAGAGGGGTCCAAAGAATATCCTTTGGGCACCGAAGACAAAAGCATAAGCCTGCCATGCATGAAATGACAACGGAGTCAAGATATGATCCCTCAACCAGCATCATCTTTCTTTCATTGGTCCATACATGTCTTCCAAACCAACCAAAAGGCATCATTAAGTCTCGAACCTGGGTCATCATAGGAATAGGTGCACCACCCGAGCACATAAAAATCTAATCTTTAAGTAAATAATGCAGTAAATAAAGCAACCACAGAAAGAAACCAGTAAAAGTGAAACATGCTTTTATTCCAAGCCTTGCATTCATTCTTCTGTATTTTTGTAAGCAGCTTGGGAAACGCATAAATAAATAATTCAAGGCTGTACTTCCGCGAAGCTTTGAAAAGTCAGCATAATGTGAAAACGTTGATTTTGTATTATTGAATAATATACACATGAATTGATTAATGTAATTACAAATCATGTTAGTCAGGGAAATCAATCATAAGGAATTGCCTCTGGTGGTTTATTACCACCAGTAGGTTAGAAAGGTCACTTTCTAATAATAATTAATTAATCACAATGAAAAGACATTAACATTTTTTAAAAATGTCTATTGGAGAAGCACGATATCAATGTAGACATAACAGCACCACCCGTTTCCTTACTGTACTGCCATCTAGCGGTAAAGAGCAAAGTAGAGAGAACATCCTATTTTCTTGTCAGGGACGCGGGGGTGAATCTGGAGGCAAACTCAAATTCCCTGAGTACAGGCAGAAGGACACCCTGGATAAGTTACCAACTCAATATATCAGTGCAGGCTCTTACCATCATGAGCGGGAACTACTGCTATAGGATTTATAGTACTTTTACAGAAGTGTAAGTCACCCTTATTAGGCTACTAACCAAAAAAAAATCAATGGATAATTTAAGGTTAGGGCTGGTCTTTCTTACCCAAACATCATATTCTTAAGTTATTCAAAACCATTAAAAACAAAACATTTAACTACTGAATTTCATTTTAGCACAACTGCAGAAAAACATCAAGCTCAAGGTTTAAGCAGAACATTTTTCTTTACAAGATTTATGCATGATCTTTAAAACGTCAAGTATTTTGTCAGTATTTCTCATGTATATTTATTCTAGTACTCGGTTGCTATTCATTAGCAAACCTACCGAACTCACTAACAAAGCAAGTCCTACATCAAGTCACATTATCTACTAAATGTACTGCTCTCAAAGATTAAGGGTTCCTTCAAAATGAAATATCCCCTAAAGTAAAAAGTTAACGTTACTACTGTCAGGTGACAGGAAGCAATAGAACTTACCAGAGAGCCACTAATAATTCATTCTTAATAGGTCCACCACAAGAGAATTACAGTCTGTCTGTGGGCCACGTTTGGCCTTAGGGCTGAACTTTGGACACTCCTGCACAACCACACCATCGACACAATGAAAGAAGCAGTAGATAAGAAAAAGTAACATTCTTTATTATCTTAGTGCAAACCTTTAAACACAGAAATAACCAAGCAAGCCCAAAGCAAGCCTAAATACTTAAGATCTGACTCTTATACCAGTTAGCTGGATAAATGCAGAAGCTATCAGCAAGCTTGCACCTAACAAAACACTATTAGCTTGGACCATAGGGTCAGTGAGTTTGGTTTCAGTGAATTTTCAAAATAACATTTTAAAAAAGTGCCAGGTATGACAGTCAAAATATAATTAAAAAGTGATTTAGCAACAAAAAGGAAGAAGCTCTTTGAAGATGTAAAATTATTCCAATCCCCGATTTCCAGAGCCATCATGTGGCCGAGCAACAAATGATTTTTATATTCTTACGCGTTAAAACAGGTTTAAAGAATTTGAAGTGCCCTCTGAGGTGAAGTAACAAAATTTGGGACGTTTGAATGCTGGTTCATGAACATACTCATTTTTAAAAGAAATAAGAATTAGAGTATTAGTGTCAATAATGAATGTCATAAATTAATACTGATGTTTACTGAATAAATGGTATCTTCGTGATGGAAAATGTCTTGCATGTATTTTTTAAATGTATTCCTTATTTTGATTATTGTCACAAGGGTTGGATCCCTGGTCTTCTTGAACTACAACAGAGCTGGACCTGGAACCAGACCTAATGCACGACCAGGACCTACAGACAGGGAGCCAGTACCAACAGACGAATTTAAGACCAATCAACTGACGGACAAACCTCGGATTGATAGAGACAGTATTTCTCGATTACATAACTTTTCTGAACAGTTTATTTATTGATCTTATATTCTATAGTTTAATACTATATTTTCTTCATAATAAGATCATAAGTTCGTACATTATTATAGTCCTTGATTCCGCATCATTTCAAAATTTTAATATTTATATGTAGCTTCTGTGTTATCAAATTGCTATAAACATAACCACGGCATCTAGGCTGCCCAAATGGAGGTTGGGTCCCTGGTTTGAGTCTTGGATGTAATTTTTCCTTTCCACTGTCATCCTGTGCTGCTTCAGTAATTGCTGTAAGCCCAGATAGTTGTAAATAGATTGTTAAGCTACTTAAAGAGCCAGTGTTCAGTTGAAAAAGCACTGCCACTATGGTTCATAGCCCGCCTCTGGCAAGGTGTTCACCTCAGTGCCATGGTCGAGCTCCAGGTCTCACTGTCTCTGTTTGTTTATATTTACAGCATTTAGGAGACGTTCTTCTCCAGAGACTTACAATTGGATACAGTCCAAGCAATGGTGGGTTAAGGGTCTTGCTCAAGGATCCAAAAAAGGCAGCTTGGAAAAGGCTGGGTTTGAACCCTGAACCTTCTGGTCCATAGCCCAGTATCTTATCCACTAGGTTACCACAATCCAACAGTGTTGTTCCATCTTGCATCCTTCTTCCTAATTTCTGACCTCTGAAAGGGGGGTGGGTTTGTGGTAGCACAAGCAGACCAGGGGTGACCCAAATAACAAATAACATTAAATTAATTAATTAGTTAATTTGCTTCCGTTTAATGATTTTATTGCACGCGTATGTTCCAAGTGGTCTAAAACTCTAGTTCACCACCACAGGGACCCACGTTCAATCTCCAGTGGTGCCTTCTGAAAAACCGGTTGTGAGGAATAATCAGCTTTCACTAAAACAGCAACACCTACCCAGTCGGTGCTCCTCACATTCTGGGATAAGCGCATTGAGCAGGCCCACACGGAAACGGCATGATGTTTTTTTACATATAGCCTGACCAATTTCAAATATTTGCTTTAAAACTGAGAATAATGATACAATGATTTTGCATACCTAACTTATTTCAGACGGATTTGCTATTTTAAACGTGTTTAAATGCTGTTTTGAAACCTATGAAAAATGATTTAACTGAACCAATTAAACGCTGAATAAAATGCATATGAACTAGGTGACAATTTCAACACTCAAACTGAACGAAAAACTTTTTTTTTTTGTTGTCAATTTGCAAATGTACAGAAAAATAAATAAGAGATTACCTGGAGAACACAACAAGGAAATGTCTGAGAGGGTTAATGTCAGAATGCTGAGTTTGGTTTCCCTGCTGAATTACAGCAAACAAAAGAACAACAAAGACTAACGTGTGTGTGTGTATATATCACCTGATATATCACCAGGTCAGTACAAGGCAGCATCAGCAAATTCGGTCCAACATGGAGCATGGAACTCGTATGGTCTTTCTAAAGGACAAGCATACCAGCACACGCTATTGTTTGCTGTTTTTTAGCAGGGCGAATTTCGGCGTCTTTATTGGATAATTTATTAGCTGCCTAAATTTGTGCCTAAAGTTCCCCTGAACTAAAATGACATTAATTGGTTAGTCAGTCTGTTACGGTTGTAATATCGATTAGTGTTTGGGTCAAAATGGGTGTCACAAATTGTCATTTTCAGCCCAAGACTTACCGAGTACTGAATACTGAGATATTAGCAGCTATCATGAAAACTCACTGGCTATAAGTACAAAAAAGATGCAGCAGATTCACCCGTGTCGAAATGCAAGCAGTTGAACTATTATTACGAACAAATCAGCCACACTTTCATTTCAAATCTACCAATTGAAAGAGAGGTGACTGAACCCGTGACGCTCCATCAGTGCTACTATATAAACGTCTGAACACGCGTGGTAGCGCCATTCACTCTAGCTCTCTTGACAAGTTCGTTTGTGCTCTCGCTCTCTGTTATGCATCTTTTTACTTAAAAACCCACAGTCTTTTTGAATACCAACTCCACAAAGTCTTTTTTAAAGACTGTCCCCATCTCAGCCCTAGCCAGTCATAAAATAAAATCTGCATTGCCTGCAAAAGTCTTAATTGTGTATTAAATGTGTGCTGCTCGCATCCGTATTCACGATCCATAAACCACGCTTCACCCAGGTGTTTCCGACCTTGAAACGATTTTTGTCTCGTCCTTCCTAGTACCGTGCCTAGTGTTATTCCGTTGCTGACCTTTGGACTGTTTTACTTTGATTCTTGCCTGCCGTTCTCTGAAAACAAGTATTCGGCCTGATGCTTGCGTGTGGCTCTGCTGCGTTCTTGGGGGAAATACCAGCATCGAACCAGCTTTGGGGGGCCAATTTGCAAAAGGTTGCCTTCTCTAAAGCAACAAACTGCACAGAATTAATTTGTGCTATGTAAAATTAATTTCGGGACTGTATGGGTTAATGCTAAGGGACCTGTACTTAATTAAGATCATAATCTAATAAATAATATATGATATGTTGAGGACTTGTGCACGTTAAGAGCGACAGTGTTAATATCAGCTCTGTGTTTGAAAATGTAGTAACACTGGTGCATCAGCACAGCAAACTAAAAAAAAAACTTCTCAGTGTCAGCAATCACCCAGTTTGGTGCTTCAGCGGTGCTCCCATTATGTCCCGTTTCAAATACAGTGGAACCTCAGAATACATCTTAGTGATAAGACGTCCTAGTGCTGAAACTGCCTTCTCCTCAGTAGCTACAAGTTCTCTGTATATTCACTTTTTGTGTCTTTATTGGTTTTATGCATTGTATTACATCATTTAATTATGTTTTTTTTTAATCCATGATGACATACGAATGCAGATGTGAAACAAACAATCATTTAGGGGTCGGAACAGATCTATCATATTTACATTACTTATAGGGGGGGGAATTTGAACTTTGAACCAATTTGAAATTTGAGCCAATTACTTTCAAAATTCTGAGGCTCCCCTGTATTGGAGTACAAGGAGTCAAACCATCCAACCATTATCTTCTGCTTAATCCACACGGGGTCAAGAACCAGCCCGGTGCCCACCTGTCAACTCTGGGCGCAAGGGCAGGAACAACTGTGGACAGGGCACCAATTCATCCACACAAAGTCACACACTAAGGACCCCTTTAGAGACACCAATTAACCTAACACGTATTTCTCTGGACTGTGGGAGGAAACTGGATTACCCGGAGTAAACCCACAAAGACACACTGAGCACATGCAGAGTCCACACAGAAAGGACCCAGGCCGCTCCACCCTGGGATTGAACTACTATATATAACTACTATATTGGACCTTCTTGCTGTGAAGAAGCGGTGCCACCCCACCGAGCCCCCCGTGTTTCCTAGTACACAGGGGTAAGCACCCTTTTTTTTTTTTTCAAAATTAGGTTCAGGGGAACTTTAAATGTAATAATGCTGCAGCCAAGCTACTTGTTCTTTTTTTATAGTGCATTTTCAACTGGATGTCCAAGAGGCTTTAAAGTTAACAATTAAGTTTTTGTCTGCAACCACTTAACTGTCTCAGACTTGTCCGTCGTTTGCATCGTTATTATTGCGTCTTAAGCCTGATCGAATTCTCAATCCCTTAAGCAGTTGGTTGTGGTTAGCAAGCAAATAAGGTGTATTCACAGACAAGCCATTAGAACATAATACTGTCCAGCTCTGAACGCGCAGCCATGGCTCGACAGCGGGCTGTACTGCTCGAGGGTGTTAAATGGATTTGTTTGCATCTCTTTCATTAACCATGACTCTCAGACAACTACAAAAACTGTACACATGGTGACATGGTGATTTCTCAAGTGAGGTAATGTGCTCTCCATACAAATGTAAACAAAATTCTTATAGCACAATTAACAGATATAAATATTCCTTGCGTGGAAAAACAACAACCGTCCCTGCTAATCAGTTACTCCTCGGATTAGGTCGAGGAGAAATTCAGCCTCTGGTCCTTTATAATCTGGTCATCCTTCACAATGGGATTCCTCCAAAGCCTTTGAAAACAGACATCACACTTCTAGTACAAGAAATTAAGCAGCACCACATATTAATTTAATACGTTAATGGATTCTTGGAATAAACTGAAGTACTTCCATGCAAATGTGGGTTTGTTCAGTTAATATAGTTTTAATAGTCCTGGTTTGTGCTACTTCTATATTCGGGTTCCTTTCATTTTGAAATACACCCTATTTTTTGTAAGCAGTGTATACAGGTGAAGAACTTCTAAAAATCAGGTCTGTTAAAGTTTTAATCAATGTTTTTAAATTGTTTGGTCAAACTTACCTTATGACTTCAATCCAAGGACATGAAGTCAGACAGGCAGCAAGAGTCTTGGCACCAGTTGTGTTGATATTATTGGCTTCCAGACTTTAAAAAAAAAAAATCCAGACATTTACATTATCTGTAAGCCTTTTCAGTAACGTAATTTTCCCAGTCACTTAAAACACTTACTCAAGTCTTTTCAGCTTCCTACACAATGGAAGAACTTCTGCCAGTTTCAGCACCACATCATTTCCACACTCATTCCACGAGAGGCTGAGAAAGCAGATTTTTACAATGGCTGAATCATTACAGAATATAAATCAGTTAATAAGAAATACTTGTAATACTGTCTTACAGTCCAAGCAATTGTAAAGAAAAGGATCTGAACCCTGAACCTTCCGGTCCACTATGTTATCCACAAAGCCACCAGAGTCTAGAGACATCTTACAACATGACTGAGACTTTATGGCAGGCAGTCAGACCCATCTAACTTTAAAGAGAAGGAGTGACAAATATTTATGTAAAATATTATAGAACAAAATATTTCATGTATAAAGTAAATTAAAAGACACCAACCAACTGAAAGCACTACTGTGCGCTTTATTAGTTGCTTTTCCATGCATATCTGACAGGATGTCTGACCAATCAAATGTCTGATTTACACCACAGAGGATGGCCCATAGCAATCCAACACCTTCTTGACATACTTAAGAAGGTGCCATGTATTTATCCATACATAACTGTAGATGGGTTACCCACTGCACTGCACTACATAAACCACACACATATATATATATATACAAAAATATGATTTATAAAGACACGTCAGAAATACCTGATGTCTTCGACGGAAGTGCAGTGTTTGAGGGAAGACACGACAGTGATTAAGTCATGGGTTCCAACGGAGGTTAAGCTGCAATACAAGTATTCGGAACTAAAGAACATGATACTACTAAATAAATAATGTACTGTATTTGTTGACAGACTAAGAGCTGTTTAGTTATGCTGCTCACAAAAAGAGGGGATATTTTATTATTATTATTATATTTCATTTTGATGTATCCCCTATTTTTTGTGAGCAGTATATATTCTATATGGAAGCTATATGTGAAAGTAGATCAGGGTCTTACTGTAGCTTTTTCAGTGCATTCATTCCTATCAGACCCTCGCAGAGACTTGAGCATCCTTTTGACCCCAGTTTGTTTTCTGACAGACTTTTAGAAAACAGAAAATTATAGAGAGATTGGAAATCACATTATTTCAGCTATACGGCTCTTCAGACTTGGGCACCAGGTTAAAAGTATAGCCAGTATATATCACAATTTATTGTTTGTAACTAGATGTATCTAGCAAATTCTGAAATTCAAAGCCCTTATTAAGTTACTTTCGATCAGGACTTACTCCAGGTCAGAGAGCTGGGACAGGCAGGGCAGAACCTGAGCAAGCCTAGCAGCAAATCCATGAGCAAGGTTGTTCCTGGACAGACTGTTATACAAGGATAGTGTTGTAATGCTTGATTTTATTTATCTTACTATAAAAACGTGCCTGCATTATTCAATATTGTATAATCCACAGTACTGATTAATAACATCTGACTGCAGGCAGCAATAATATGTAAATGGCACTGAATTGGATTTCTGTTTACTGTAGCTGTTGCAGCTCACTGCATTTGGACAGCGCCATCACCAGCATCTCTCCAGCACAGTCGCTCACAACGTTCCCTGAAAGACTACCCGACACAGAGAGCGAAAATCAATAAAGACATTTAATACACAAATGACAGTGAACTTTTAGAGACTGAGAAAAAAACGTATCAGCCTATGATACTCCACATCTCCACTAGAGAGCGCTCTATTGCCATCATGTCATAAGTGCTCAAGAAACAAGTACAGTCGAATCCGGTTAATGTTACCACATCGGGACGGGATCGTTTTGGTCCTAATAACCGGCTGGTACGATTAATCGAACATGCCCTATGTTACAAGATGGGACGTGCTATAATTTATATAACATATTAAATGTTTATTAAACC
>JAUZST010007179.1:0-14351 GCA_034779995.1 Parotocinclus haroldoi | reverse complement strand
TTTTTTTTTTTTTTTTTTAACCATTGGTGCTGCAGCGGATCCGAGAAATACAAAAAATGATCGTCAGCAGATCCGCGAAACAAGCAATAAAAAAGTCTCGCCTTAATAAAGCCACAAGATTACTGTTATTTTTCAGAATTAGCATTAAGCCTGTTTAGATAATATTCTATTTATGAAAACTTTGTATTTTCCTTAACTGTAAGGTAGGCTCACTTGTTAGGGTAGTTTACAGGTTTAAAAGAATAATCTTCATAATTCCCCTCAAAATTCTGACTGCTTGCTTTTTATGACCAGTACCAATTATATCATTTTCTTTTAGTCATATTCTCAATACTTAAGAACAAATTTATATAATTAATTATTTTTGATTAACTGATATATAGTTGATATAGTTGATTATAGTTGGTCAGCTGACCTGTTTGGTACGAACCCTGTGAAGTCTGGGGTCATATTTGGCCTGCCTGCCCTGTCATGCCCTGACCTTTGGCCAGGAGTGACTGGTGGGTTATTTGGGGTCGCCGGGCTTCTGTCCTCCTGATTTTGAATTGTGCATCCCTGCCTTAGACTAAGGGCAGAGCTGGGGGTTCAGATTCAACGAGATTTTGGTGATCTGGGATCCGGGGTTGCTGTCTTCTTGCCTCTTTACTGTGATCAGTCAGGTCTGTTGATTGCTGGGGAGGTGGGATGCTCATGTCTCACGTGATCTCTCTTGGCTTTGTTACCTTCTGGTTATACTGGTATTGTTAATGCTGCAGGAGTTTCATGCTGCACATGGCTTCAGTGATAGTTAATAAACTCTGTGCTGTTAATCAATAAGTAACCAAATTTTCTCTTTTCTCTCCAAGCTGATATTTGGTACCTGTTCCAGCCCTCCAAGAACTTCCCACTGAGGCCAATTCTAAAGTGACTATCAGACAAAATATTTGCAGATATCTTTTACGTTATTTGATATGCTAAATACAGTAAATGTAAACGCAGTACCACTGCACAACAAATTTGCACTACTGTTACATCTCCACAGTGGTGTTTAAAACGTTTTGAAACCTTTAAATTCTATATGTTTGCATAAATACGACATCACCAATATGATATAAACATCACCAGAATTTCCTAAAAAACAAAAGTCCTAAAAGCAGATTCCAGTTCAACAAATGAGATTAAAGTACTATACTTGGCCATTTGTTTGTAGAGAAAAGTTATCCATTATTACAAAGTACGTGAACCTATATAATTTTAAGAATTTGTGGGTGAAAATATCATGTCATGTGTTTTCAAACAATGTGATGACAATCAATTGTGCTTGGGTACCCTGTTGTATTACAGAACAGGGATCTATCAATCAAACCATTTGTGAAAGTGTATCAATGCACCAACAAAGCATATTTGCAGATAATGCCCATCTTGTGTGCCCAACAATTCCTAAAGACTTTGGACTCAAATTGTGTACAAGTGGAGTACATTCAAGCCCACAGTTACCCTCCCCACAAGGTCACTCCAACAACAAGGTATATAATAGTCCACATAGCCACAAAGGAACCCAGTGCAACCACAAGGTATCGCACATTGCCTGTTGTTAAAGTTCATGAGTCCCCCATTAGGAGAACATTAACCAGCAATATTGTGTAATAAACACTATGTGAACAAGCCATAAGGATACTGGATAAAAATTGTGTGGATTGATGAAATACAGCTTTTTGGTTTGAATGAAAAGCAATATGTCTGGAGAAAGAAAAAAACATTTCAGAATGTGATCCTTCTCATATATGTGAAGTATCATGGAGGAGACATCATAGTTTGGGCCTCTATTGATTCAATTGGGCCAGATCAACTTTTGCTATTATTGATGGAGCAATGGACTCTCCATGGAGTTTAATAGCATGTTACATATAGAGTCGAATACATATTATTATCTTAGAAGCAATCACTTCTCAGTGCTCTTTACATAGATATTCAGGTGTCCTTCAAATATACCCAGATTCCCAGCCATCCCCATGTCAGCTCCCCGTGAGATTGCACATCCAAGTTGGCTAATTATTCACCAGAACCTTTGATCACTACATTTTCAGCCCTTGTCTCACTGTGAGTTTACTTCAGGGAATATGGCTCTTATAAAAGCAGAATTGATTTTAATTAAGATTTGGAGGATTCTATTTAAGCACATTGTGTGGACATTGACTGTAATTGTAACTGAACTTTAATGAGTCTTAATTTAGTGACACTAATTCAGGAGAAACCATTGACTTCGTATTCCTCTTATAGCCTCAATCAGAAGAATATGAAGATACATATAAAAAACAGTGTTTCTTAGTCTGACTTTTAGTTCAGTAAGAAGCTTTTAGACAGTAAGAAGCTGAGATATTTATTATTTGTAATTTGTTTGTTATTAAAAAAATGTATTTCGAAATTCGTTCATTTTCTAATTGGGGACAGGTCAGGACTGTAAGGGGGCTAGCCCAGTACCGGTACTCACTTCTACATCCAGGCCTTTGTAATCTGCAGCATGTGGTTTTGCATTGTTTTGCAATGCATGGACCTATTTGGGAAAGATGACATATTGTTGCTGTTCTAAAATTTCAATTTATTTTTCTGCATTAATGATGCCACCACAGAAGTGTAAATTACCTTTGCCAAGGGCCAAAGGACCATACCATGACAGTCCCTGTGATACTTATTCATCAATCATTTCTACGAACCCGGAGAACTCCGCTTCTGGACATGGTTAGCACAAGGCTTCGTTTTTATCACAATAAATTTTTAATTGACATTTGTGAATTTAACTCCAAAGTGCTGGACAAAGGCTTGCCAAAGTAATTCCCTTGCCAATGTGGTCATTTCATATTGGACATCACAAATATTCAGTTCAGGTTTGCACCCTTGCTCTTTAAGCATTGAAAGTATTTCAGATTCCCTTAATTGGTTTATTATATTATGCAACAGAATAGAGAAATGTGTGAGAAATGTGTTAATCCCTTCTACTCTTCCACTGAGGTACATTATTTTTAAATATTTCAATAACTGTCTCACACATTTGCTGACAAACTGGAGATTATTTGGCAATAAAAGGCTCAGGCTACACTCCTGAATGCAGAAAACAAATGTTTACATCACCTGAGCACAACATTATTTAGTTTTTGTAATTCATAACCAGCTCTAAATTACCAGTCTTTTTTATGTGCTGCAGGTCTGAAATGCCTGGATATTTATTAACAAGTGAAATTAAGTTGACCAGACGAAACATTATATATCTCAGGTTCATACTGTTTTGCAATTAAATAGTAGTAAATTTGAGAGCAACTGTGTATTTTTATATGTATTTTCCATACCCTGCTAACTTAGGATTTGGGGATGTAAAAAAGAACCTATACTTGCTGTTCAGATTTGCAAATTACTTATGGTTCCTATTACTTTTTTAAGGTTTAAGACAAGGTTCTATTTTGGGACCCATTTTGGTTTGTTTAGATTTGCTTTCATTTGGAAGAATTTTCCAAAAATATGAAAAGCATTATTACACATTTGATATCCAGTTGTACCTACCTCTAAAAACACTCAAATATATTACAAGGTCATGGATAGTAATAAAACTTTCTTCAGCTTATTGAGAACAAGTACTTTGTCACTTTTAAGTATATGGAGATCTTTGTATTATCTTTGATAGACTGGTACACCACAGTATCTCATATACCAATTCAATTCTGCAACTAATCACGTTTTTACTCAAATATTCAGTTATATACAGAAATTATGCTGATAATATGACATTAGAATATATTAACATGACATTTTAATTAGCAATCCTACCTCATCTCTCCATGCTTAAACACAATGCAGCACCATTAAAGTTCATGTGTTTTGTTTTGTATTGTGGCTTGCTGTTAATAACCTAACTAACACCATAGTTTGAAATATCAGATAAAACTGACTGCCATTGGTATGTATTGGTAAAACAAAGTCCATCATGAATTTCATTGCATGTTTTTTGTCACCTATGTTTTCTAGCTATTCGTTAATGGAAATATTGATACTTGCAAGCCCACTTGAAACCCTCTGCCAGGCAGGCTGGATTATAAACTATGTAAAAATACTGTATTTTTGCCACACCCAAAAACATTGAAAATGACAAACTATAAAACTATAAATATTTATTAAATGATTTTATATATTTCTATACATGGACTTTACCTTCATCTGTGGGTACGTAGATGTTCAGGTACAGGCAATCTTCACTCTGGTCCTGTAGATATGTGGCTACAGTGTCCAGGTTAGCCGTAAACCAGGTAGGTAACATGTCATTAAGCAGGAACCTGTCCTCAAGGTTCTGAGGACACACAGGGGCAAACTGGGTAGCATTCCTAATCTCAGACCAAGAATTGGGAGGTTCTGGTGCCTGAAATCGTCTATCTCCAATAGGGGGCAGTGCATAAGGTACACCCAGGTATTGCTCTACAGGGCGCAGTATCTCACTGGGTAATGATGCTCTGAACCCACGCAGCCTCCCGTAATTTGTAGTGATGGTGGTGTATTGGAGTGGCTGACAAGTGGCATCAGAAAACAAGATGACAATCCAGAGCAGCATTCTCAGAATCAGCCAGGAAAATGGACCACATAGCCATGACAGAGCCACTGGTTTCAACATTTTGCCAATGCCTCTTGGATATCCTGAGTAAAGACAGTATTGCAAAAAAGACAATGCTATACCAGCTGTGTGTTTGTTCTTCCCATAATCAGACTCTGTGTCCATGCTTGGACAGAAGAAGCTATGATACAATCACTGCACTGGATGAATTCCAGCCAAAACGATCATCCTGCAGTTAAAAAAAAAACAGAGAGAGAGACGGAACAGGGAGAGAGAAAATTAGGTTTCAAATGGAGAGAGTTATAGAATTACCGATCCACAGAACCACAAAACCACACTGGGAAAACCATCCATTCCTTTGGAAAAGGACAAGGTTTGCACCGTAATCTGATTCTAACATTCGATCTAACAATTATAAATTTCAGAATTACAAGAAACATTGTTTGTTCAACTTTTATTTTGATGGACACTTCTTTATTGCTAAAGAACAAAAAATGCTGTCTTGTTTTGTAAAATTCCATGTATTGAGCGTGGTGATGCTGTTTTACATATTGCATTACATTCATTTTTCCTTCAGTGCTGCTTCCATGCTGAAGGTATGGCTGTGTACAAATTAATTCTTATTTCCTCTTTAGTCTCCCTACTTCCTCTTTAGTAATGCACTATATATAGAGAGAGATTAGTTGACTAAAGTAGCACTGAAAACACAATGGAAGTCTAACGCTTGAACATGTGTCAGCAACCTTATATACTACAACAATAGTAATAATTCTGTTTAATTCTGAACAGGGTTGCGTGAGAGCCAGTGCCAAGCCAGCAGCACAGGGGGCAAAGACCAAATTAATAAGAACTTTAAACATGGAGCCAATCCATCGTAGGGCACCAATAGCAATTAATAAAGACATTATGGGGCATTATTGTCTCCAAGTGGATTGCATTACATGTGTCTTGTTGGATAACCTGTTTACTGCATTTTGTCCTTAAAACAGATAATTTAAGGGAACTTATTATGACATGTAAAGGAAAAAACACTAAATTAAAGAATCAAATTATTAATTTAAGGGAAATAATTTTTAACCTGAGGCAACAAATTATTCAGTTGAGGCATTGGATTTAATTAAATGTTATTTTTAATCTTAATTAAAATCAACCATGACACTTTGGGGGCTCCATAAGTAATTTCTTAATTTTTTACCAATAGCCAAATTAAGTCCGTGACCAAAACACTGCATTCTCTGCCACTTGTTTAACTGCATCGCTTTGACAATATTAGTTCCAGGCAATGATTTTGGGCAGTACTCTTCCAAAGTACTTTTGACTAGGTCACTGGTATCTTATCTCAAGCAATTTTAGCAGCTCTATGAAACCAGATTGTTCAACAATGGCCTTTGGTTATATGATAAGCCATTGCTTTAGTATTGCTGCTCTTCTTCTTACATTTTCTTTGATAAGGCACAACATGGCTATATGAAATTTCTAACTTGGTTTGTTTCAGGGCAGGAAGCTAAAAAGGATTTATTGTCTCAAAAGTTCATATTGTACTTTACATATTGTAATTTATGGTTGTAAATGGTGGATGAGATCATGCTAGTCATGCTCAACCTATGTAACTTGTTTTTGGCATTCTCTACAGAATACATTTTTTCTAATTCTTATTTGACACTATGAATCCTAAACATCTCCAAATTACTAAGCTACTGTTTTCCTTTTTACCCTCAATCTCCACTTCCAAAGTGGAGCCTCTTGTAGCCGTGCATTTCGTCGGGTCGTGCAGGGCTTGTCAGTGAGGGATTGGGGAGGGGTGGAGACAGGTGGTGCATTCCAATCCAGTGGCTGTGTCCTTCGAATGATACGGTCAATGAAGACTTGCGCACACTCTGACACAATCAGTCTTCAAATGCAGGGATACGTAAATGGGTGAAGTGCCATAATATTAATGTAGTGTAAACTATATGTAAACAATATTGTCTCATCCCATATGTCATATCTTAAAAGCTTGATATATTGCCCAGAAATTATATGTCATTAAATAAGTGAATAAATTAATAATTTATTAAATAAGAAATATTATTTCATTGAGTAAGTAAATTAATATGTACAAAACAAAATAATTGAATGAAAAAACTGAGTAAAACGAGTAAGTGAACAAACTAAGTGAATGAGTAATTTGGTGAATAACTGGGAAGAAGAGGGTGGCACAGTTGTTCACTGGGCAGCACTGTCGTCCTTCTCATCTATTCTGGGTAATCTGGTTTCCTCATACAATCCAAAGACGTGTGTTAGGTTAAGCTGTGTCTGTAAAGTGCCACTAGTGTGTGAATGTGTGCATGAGTGTGTGAGTGTATGTGACATACAAATGGTTTGCGGCTTATCTATGCCTTATCTGTTTTTGCCTTGTGCCCTGTGCTGCCAGCTAGGCAGCAGCTTTCCTGTGATGCTGATCAGGATTAAGTGCTTGAGAAAATGAATGAATAAATGATTACAGGGCACATGCAGGGTCTCTGCTCATTTTAAAACTCTTTCAATGCATTAGTGATTTTCATGTTTACACACACCCACTTGAATTCAGTAACAGGCTGAGTAGTTGGATGAAGTGTGATGGTAGCAGAGAAAAACACTAAAATGTCCATAGTGGTGGGTCTCCAGGAACAGGATTAAGAAACACTGATTTAAACAGGTTCTGAAAACCAAATGCAGATATAAGCTTTGGCACACTCATGACATACACTCACTGGGCACTCTTTAGGTATTCTTTCCCAGGTACTATGGCAATTGGACTATTGGACTCCTTTTGCCTACAGAACTGTCTTAATTCCTGATGGCATCAATTCTATGGAAACATTCCTAGAAATTGTGGTCAACAGTGACATAGTAGCATCATACATTTGCTGTATATTTACCAGATGCACATCCACAATGTGAAACTCATATTAGAAAGTCCTCAAAGAAAAAAAGAGCTCTACAATTACTCCAAGCCGATATGTAGTACTGGTCAGCAGTTACAGAAGAATATAGGATAATTTTCCTTGAAAAATAAATATACAAGTGTAGGAACAACAAATAGCATAAACAATACTGGTAGAACAATACTAACCTATGCTATGTCAAAACTGTTCAAATATGCATTCTCTAGCAACTGCTTAGACATACTCCATAACAAGCAGCATAAGCACATCTGTTATTTCAGTATTAAGTGAATTCAAAACAAATAAATGCAACTATTTGGGATGTTTTCAATATCCATCTATATTGTAAAATAGACTGCTACCTTACCATGACAAGTCCACAGCTGTGAAATGGCCTGCAGTAGTGAGAGTATTCATGTCATTAAAATGAAGACAAACCTTTTTTAAATGTATTTTTGAAAAGGGGTAGTTGGGAGTTGAACCCCTTACATTTGTTCACAATACATTTTAGGGGTGACAATAATTGTGAAATGTACCTTAGTTAATATAATTAATATATTTTCTTTATTTGAGGAAAAAATGACTCATAATGAAGGTTCTAGATATTGTCAGTGTGTATACCTCACAACAAATTATATTTTTCATCTCCTATTTTTCCTCTGTGCTAATAAATCTGCAAATCATCTGTTACCATGAATAAGTCAGATGTGATTCTAGCCAAAAGACGGTGTTGCTGTTGTCAAATGAATTAGTAAATACTCATAAATTGTAGTAATTATGAAAATTATACATACGAGGCCTTTATAGCCTTGGGTCGTAGCTGCTATTTAATCAGCACTGTGTTTACTGCATGAGGATGGTCCAGGGTTCATTAACATGCCAAGCCCATCCTGTGTGTGCCATGCAGCTGGAATGATGAGGTCACGTGCAATTTCCATGCAGAATTTAACCCAAGTCGAGCTCATTGAAAACTAAATTATGTCCACTCAGTTAGCAATGCGGAATCCACCACTTGGCATGCACTCCGCTGTTGCTGAGATTTTCTAGCTAATCTAATGTACGCTCGTTTGCAGGCAAAGTTTTCAATGTATATGTACATGTAATTGTTTAGTTAGTCAGTAATGTGCAGAAGCTACGATTGCTCACCGCAGTCCTGCAGCTGCACCGTCCTCCTCCTGCACTGCACTCCATAAGTGCATTCTCCTCCTCACAGCACCGGGTATATAAGGTAATTAAACGTCTGCGCAACTCATAAGGTGACCGCTTGTTACACGAGCGAACATATACAGGTATATGTAGAGTATCCGTCTTACCTCGTTGCAGGTGATCGTAACATTACTTTCTCCGTTACGGTCGAGTGTCTTTTCATTCCGTTTATGCGCACCGGGGGGACAGAATGCGGCAAGCACATAAAGAAAAAGGGGGGATGTGTACAGCGCACACCAATTGAGACCCAGAAGCGGCAGCGCGCGAAAAATGATGTGATCTTAAAGCATGAGGCATTACAATGGAATCATGCAGCCTAGAACATCACAGGATTTTCTAAAAGAAATGACTCCCCCGTCTTTCTCTCTCTCTCTCTCTCTCTCTCTCTCTCTCTCTCTCTCTCTCTCTCCCTCTCTCTCCCCTCTCTCCCTCTCTCTCCCCTCTCTCTCTCTCTCTCACTCTCTCCCTGGACTTATTGCGCACGTCACCCTCGCGCTGCGTGTCTTGTATCTTGACATTTCTCATTTACATTCCAAATAACACGCAAGTACTGTTGCATGCAGAGGAAGAAATCGAAAGTCATTTTGGCTCCTTTCTTTACCACATAAGCATATAACTTTACAACACAAAAGGCACATCTGTTTCTCTAAATATTTTGTCCCCTTGACTTTGTCCTCTAATGGCCAGGACCACCAAAGATCAGGTACTACATGGATGGTGGATCATTCTCAGCATGCAGTGACGCTGCTGTGGTGGGGATGTGTTAGTGTAGTGTGCTAGTATGAGTGAATGAGACACAGCAGTGCTGCTGGAGTTCTAAAGCACTGCGTTAACTCACTGTGCATTGTATTAAACACATCTATCATATGGCTTCACCTTGTAGATATAAAGTCAGAGACAGCTCATCTGTGGTTTCACATTTTGGCTGGTGGACTACTTTCAGTCCAGCTGTGACGCTGAGGTGTCAGTCTCAGCCAGCACTTCTGTGTCTGGTTCATTCACACCAGTCCAAAACACACCTCACCACCATGGTTATTGTTTATTTGGTTTATTTAACGTCACTATTTGGTTCTTTTAACATAGCATCAGTGGCCATTTCAAGGACACCTACAAGGTTACATCTATAGATTATCTCAACACTAGTCATAAACAACAGCTCACAAAATTGTAACAAAGTTCTATGTTATTATATGTATTTATGGGACAACACTGAACATACACTGCTCACAAAACTATGGGACATATAAAATAGAATATAAAGCAATTAAAAAGGAGATGTATTTTATTATACAAGATAATCAGAAAAACAAAGAAAGTTGTTTGATGGGGTGCAAACTCAATTGTTGTGATTGAAAATCAAGTTACATATTTAAGGGGTGAACAGAAGCTTGTCAAACTGGACAAGAGTGCCACACATTGACTGTTCAGTAGGGTGTATGGTCAGCCAAGACTGCCAAAACACTGACAGTGATGAGGCATGGAGAGGATCAGATTGTCCAGCAGTTCTTGTGGGATCTTCTTTGTATTCATTTTGATATATCCCCATTGTGAGCAGTGTATGACAAGTTGATACAATGTAAAGTAGTCAGTCTACAGCTTGTATAACAGTGTAAATTTGCTGTGTCCTCAAAATAACTCAACACACAGCCATTAATGTCTAAACCACTGGCAGCAAAAGTGAAGATACCCCTAAGTGAAAATAGAGAAATGATGCCCAATTAGCAATTTTCCCTCCCCGGTATCATGTTTCTACTCAAGGTCTCAGGTGTGAATGGGAAGCAGATGTGTTCAATTTGGTGTTATCACTCATACTCATACTAGACTCATACTGGTCACTGGAAGTTTAAAAGGGTACCTCATGGCAGAGAACTCTCTGAGGATCTAAAAAACATATTGTTGCTCTACATAATGCCATCCTTGGCTATAACAAGATTGTCAACAACCTGAAAGTGGGCTGCAGCACAGTGGCCAAGACAATATAGTGGGTTAACAGGACAGGGTTCACACAGAACAGGTCTCGCCATGGTCAATCAAAGAACTTGAGTGCACATGATCAGTGTCATATCCATAGGTTGTCTTTTGAATATAGACCTAGGAGTGATGCCAGCATTGCTGCATATGTTAAGGCGTGTAGGGTAGGCCTGTCTGTCCATACACTGCACACTGCATCAAATTGTTCTGTATGACTTTCATCGCTGAAGGAACCCAGAGATGGGAAATTGATTACTGGAACCTGTCCTGTGGTCTGATGAGAAAAAAACGTATTTGGTTCAGATGGTGCCAAGCTTGTGTGGCAGCAACCAGGTGGAGTACAAAGACAAGTGTGTCTTGCCTACAGTCAAGACTGCATGAGCTACAGTTCTTTGAGGGAACCATGAATGCCAACACGTACTGTGGCATAATGAAGCAGAGCATGATGCCATTCCTTTTGGAAACTGGGCCATGGGGCAGTATTTCAACATGATAAGGACTTCATACACATTTCCAAGAAAATGAGGATGAACGTACTTAACTGGCCAAGCATATCTCCAAACCCAAACACTATTGAGCATCTCTGGGGCATTCTCAAACGGAAGGTGTGTGTTGAGTTATTGTGAGAGCACAGCAAATGTACACATTTTACACTATACATTAACCTAACGTACGTCTTTGCACTGTGGGAGGAAACCAGAGGACCCAGAGTAAACCCACACAGACAGGGAGGACATGCAGACTTCACACAGAAAGGACTCAGGCCATGCAACCCTGGGTTCAAACCCAGGACCTTCCTGCTGTGAGGCGACAGTGTTACCCAATGAACCACTGTACTGCTGCACCACCATGTCAATGCAGTATTGAGCATGATCTAATCCTCAAAATGTCCCTGATATGTGCTGGTCCTGTGGTGGTTCTGATCATTAGAGAACAGAGTTAAAGGGCCCAAAAAGTACAATTACAGTCTGTAATTGTAAAACTACATAGTGCTTCTATTTGGTAAGCAAAACTGCTAAAATGGACAATGAGTGTCAAAAAGACTTGGAACGCAAGGTCAAAGAAGCACAGGGGACCGAACCCTTAACCATCTGTAGCTTCCTTCCATGACCAGGTCTGCCGTACTTCACTGGGGACACAACTCCAAGTTTTCTGGCTACCCCGGTAGGCAGCTCACGTTGGCTCTCCTCCAAAGACATTTCTGGTGACCTGCCATGGACTCCGATGTCAAGACTTTTGTGGCTGCCTGTACCAACTGCGCTTGTGACAAGAACTCTCACCCAGTCCCCTGTTGGTCTAATTCAGACCTTACCTGTTCCCGGACTTCCTTGGTCCCACATATCAGCGGATTTCATCATGGGGCTCCCTGAATCTGATGGCGAAACAATTATCTTTACAGTCGTGGACCATTCCTCATCGCTCTCGATTAGCTTCCCTCGTCCCTGGAAATAACAGAGATTCTGTTCAATTAAGTTTTTAAGATTCACTGTTTCCCTTTGGACACTTTTTGGATTGAGGACCCCAATTCACCTCACAGGTATGGTGGGTCTTCTGCAAGTCCATTGGCGACACCATAAGCCTCACGTCAGGGTTCTACCCTGAATCTAATGCAGGCTGAACATCCGAATCAGGAATCAGGAGATTCCCCACTAAATGGAGCTCCCAGTTGGCCTGGGCCAAATATGCCTATAATACCCTCACCAACTCCGCCATGGGCCTATCTACATTTGAGCCACCCCTGGGGTACAATCCACCGACATATCTGTCCCGTCCATTTTCCACCACCTACATCGCTCCTGCAGGACGATGAGCAGGACCAGAGCAAAGACCTCCTAAAGGCCCATGGCTCGGCCCAGCGCTCAGCTAACCGCAGTCGGAGACCTGGTCCCACTTATGCTCCAGGTCAAACCGTCTGGCTCTTGGTTCGCAACATACCACTACAAGTCGAGTCCAAGATGCTGGCTCCCTGTTTCATTGGCCCTTTTCTGGTTGATAAGGTAATTAACCCCACTTCAGTTTATTTAAAATTAGTATTATGTTACATCGATAATAAATTAGAAATAATATTAGTATTATAAGTTACAACCTCGGGTCTTTGGTCCCTTAAGAGAACTTGTGTTGTGTGGATAGGGGACTCTCACTGTCCCACAAACAGGATGTGACTGAGCATGAAGCTACTTTTATCAGAATGCAGTATTAATATGAAAATAAACTCTTTTTTAAAGCTGGATTGATGTGTACTATATTCATCACTATTGCCAGCTTTAAAAGCTGACCTGGTTAATTATTCTTGTCACTTATGTCAGATTACTGGTAAACCTAATCAGGTTATCCTATCTGCACCAATTTACCCAATTCCAGTGTCACCATTTGAACATATTATTAATGATTATGTAGAGCCATTTCCTAAGTCAGGAAACCTATATATACTCACTTTCAAGTGCACTGCTACGCAATATCTGTAAGCCATTCCATTGTATAATTTCTAAGCTAATAGTTTAAATTTGAATTAAAAGTGAATAGGATGGCAGACAGATTAAACCATGTATTCCAAGAATTCAATTCAATTCAATTCAATTCAATTTTATTTATATATCACTTTTTACAATGTAGCATCGTCTCAAAGCAGCTTTACAGTAATACAATTATCTAAAAGGACAATCCCAAGTTGAGCAAACCCAGGGCGACAGTGGCAAAGTAAAACTCCCCAAAATAGTAGGAAGAAACCTTGGGAGGAACCAAGACTCAACAGGAGATCCATCCTCCATGGGCGGCCTAGATGTTAATTAAACAAATACTAAATGTATATTAAATTATAGGAAAATTAGCTTAAAATAAATAACAAATTATTAATAACATTTAAATTAGTAGTAGAAAAAAACAAATAATAATAATAATAATTCAAATTATAAAACAAAATTCATTATGAAGAAAAGAGGCAGTGTGAAGTCAGTTTGCAATGGTGCAAAGGAATGTACAAAAACAGGAACAAAAACTCCTTGATAAATTCACAGACCTAAGATGAGCACATGACCACACAGAGAAATGCGTTTGACTGTTTTAAACAAACTATACTTACACTTAACCTTGCTAACTGTGAGTTTGGAAAAGTTTGTAGGTTCTTTAGGAAAGCAAGTGGGCCCTCTTGAGGCTAAGACACAACCTATAATAGATTTTCCTGTACCTACCACTAAACTAGAAAACTGTTTTTAGGAATGGCTGGTTAATACATGGGTTATGTGAAAGAATTGCAAAATTAAAATCTGCAAAAATTACAGTGATGTGGAGTCCTTGTGCTTTTAATTCCTGATTCTTCAAATTGTTTCAAACTGGTGGTTGATTCCAGTGCTGTTGGAGCTGTGGTTTTAATATGTTTTTGTGTACAGTAGTGTCTCCATCCCTCTGTTGCAGAATTGTGAGAAGATACACGAACTGCCACCAGGGGGAGACACCTATAAAACGTCTATGTGGTTTATTGTTATTGTGGTCCCTAAAGGTAACTTGAGTTGTGTGAACAGATGACTTTCACTGGCTGAGTTAAAGTGAAAGTAATATTGTATACCATTCACAACTAAATAAATAGATATTGTATGTAACATGTAAGAGGTTGGGACTCTGTCTCTCTCTCTCTCTCTCTCTCTCTCTCTCTCTCTCTCTCTCTCTCTCTCTCTTTCTCTCTCTCTCTCTCTCTCTCT